>JAOBSW010000127.1:0-182425 GCA_026214975.1 Gentiana macrophylla | reverse complement strand
GCCTTAGAATCAGGTGTCTTCTTTTTTTCTGGGTTGAACCTTTGGTAGATGATGTAACGGTTTTCTTCATTACAGAAACAGGACCGTCTTTTCTTCATAACAACAGTAGCACTACTACTATTAGGAGAAAGAAGCCTTTGCTGCTCTTTTTCTTCTGTTTCTTCTCGAATACTTTCTTGGCTTCCTCTTCTGGAAGTAAGCCCGACTCCATCATCCTACAGATCACACAAAGTCAATGTCATACCACCATACCACCAACTCTTGATTCCTGGAACTGATTTTGGTCCATTTTGTATCATGAAATTTGCAGTTGTACCCTCAATGTTCCCATTTCGCACTTTTACCCTTCATACACGTGTGTTTGTTTGTGTTTTTACCTTTTCAATCCATTCTGCCACATGACAAGTTTTTTTATTTGTTGGGAAAGCCAGGCATACAGGGTGGTTGTTGGACACGAGACACATTGGACAAAAGGTAGAAAATTTCCATAGATGACAGGAAAAAGTGCAAGATTAGAACATTAGAGGCAAAACATGAAACTTCATGAAACAAAAGGGACCAAAGTGTCTTCATCCCAAATTAATAATTATACCGATAACTTAAGACCTTTACAGATGCAAACATGTAACCATAAACACAGCAGAACAAGTGAAATGTAGTTCAGCATAATCTTGATCTGGCTAAATGTAGTTCCAGAACAAGTGAAAACTTTCTGGAGAAAAAAACACAGGAGACAGGAATACTGCAAGGCCAATATGCTGCAGGTATCTTATATATACTATTCCCCACAGGAGACTTTGTGACTTTTAAATAGCTATGTTTCCATTACACAATAAACAGTAACACGTCGACGAAATGCTATCATACTCATCATCATTGATGAGTATGATATATATATTCTATATTGAGCAAATTAAGAGAATACAGCCCAAGCATATAATCTTGAATCACAAATTTTTTTTTAAATCTCTTGTAAGCATTGGGAAAAAATTATGAATAAGCTTAATACAAACACCAAATCCACAAAATATTCCCCTGAAACGATAAAAGGTATGAAGGTGGACCTGTACCAGTTATTCCAGAAGTTTAAGAAATACTCATAGTAGCTATTATTTTCATAATCTAGAATCCTAGATCACAGAACCAAATCTAGGAGCAAGAAATTATATGAGGTACAATGTAAAACACTACGCTCTAACTAATAGAAGTGTCCAGGATTCTTGTAACTCACTGAATACACCTCAGGAGACCCAACTATATGACTTCAACCAAGGGTTACAGAGCTCAGGCGATACAACCACAATCATAAGCAACCAGAACCCTTCCATTGATAAAGAGGCTTCATGGGGTCATTTGTCACATCAAACAGTTATATAATTATTCCAAGAACCTTTTTGCCCGGTGATAAGCTTTAATTGTAGAATCTACATTATTCTGTGTCAGATATATCCTCTAAAATGTGAACTCAAAGTCTGTACTCGCTCACAAAGTTACCTTTGACTTCTCAATCAAGTTGTTACCAAAAGGTAGGCAGGCGCAAGGCCACAAAGTACTCATCAAGGGTGCAAGGTCCAAATACTCATCAAGGAAGAAAGTCACAAACTTAGATAAATGGTCATCTTTTAAGACATACATTCTTCAATTTTTAAAAGTGAACAAACACCTATATAGTTAACTTAACACTCTGTGTCCATATAACACTCATTCATGATGCCACGCTTTTACACCTCCTCCTCTTTCTTGTTTCTTCCTCTTAATAAGTATCACTCAGAACCAAACAGAGGCACAAAAAATATCACAGTATACATGTACTTCTCATACTCACGTTTCTTCATAGTAAATGTAAGGATCCTTTCATTCTCCCTTACTAACGGCTGTTAATGTACAATGTGGTTCTGAGTTACTAATTTGGAATTTGCTATCTGAAATGGATGATAACCACACGTCTACTCCTACAAGTGAAGCTGATTTCATAAAAATATAAGTATCAAAGAAATCCATGAAACACAATGACTGAAGCTAATGATCATGTGTACTCCTAAAAATGAAACTGGCATTTCTAAGTCAAGTATCAATCCGGTGAGCAAAGGTCATATATAACTAGGGAGGCGATATATTAAAACAAAGGGGCAAGGAAAAGAAACAAACACTGAGTGGCAATCCTGATACAGAAAAATTCAAGGGATCAAATTCTTGCCAAATTGCTGCCATATCACTCTCTGGAACTTGTTCATACAAAGTCTCATAGAATATCACGCAATGGATCTCTCTGCAGAAAGCGTGGAAATAAAATAAATCAAAGCCCTTAAATAGCAGAGCACTCAAAAACAACCAAAGATTAAATGAAACAATTCACATTAAACATTCCAAGAATACCTCCTCAGGAGGTTCTCTCTTCTGACCAGGCAAATCATAAACTATCTTTTCCTTCTTCTTTACAACTATCTGCTCAGCTTCTTTAGCCACCTTCTTCTTACTACCATCCACCTGTTTCGTCTTCTTTTGCACCTTCAAACCAAACCAACCAACCATAATCAAATTATCCAACAGCCGCTTCTATAAAAGTAAAACATCAAATACAAAACAAAATGCTCAGCCCTAACAATGTGCATTAAAAACCTTATCAGCTGTCTTTTCTGAGACCTTTCTAGATGGGGTTTGAGATTGGGATTGCTCAAAGGTTTCTTCTTTCTTGACTTTCTTAATTCCCTCCTTCTTCACCTTGGCTTCTTTCTGGCTGCTATTGCTCCCAGGTTTCTTCTTCTTGAGAGAAAGTAGGGATATTTGCCTTCGTCTTCGTCTTCGTCTTCTTCTTCTTCTTCCTTAACTTCGTTCTTCACTACCTTGTCATCTCCCGACGTCATTTTCGAACAATATCTGGAAACTGGAAGCAAATTTTCAGTGGCAAAATGAACCGAGGTTAAGGGTTTAGTACATAGCCATGAGCCAGCTCTGAAGGATCCGATCGTTTCGGATACGGGTAACAACTAAAATGGGTTGGGAATATTAGGCGGCGGCGTCCAATAGATCCATATTGTTGGGCTGTTCACTTTTAGAGACTGTTGTTGGGTTTCCTTTCTCCATCTGGCCCATACTGCAAACCATCCTTAAATTAATTTTAAGAGATATTTCGCCATTATTATGTCGACCGAGAATCGCGCGAAAATATCTCTAATGATCTGATGAAGATATTTGATCAAGCGGTGACTCATCTGATCAAACCAGAGTTAAACTTAAAAAGTTATGATGATGCTCTTTTGAATGGAATTTTCATGTATGCATTGAGTCATATTTATAGGACAAAGGTACCTCATTCGAAATGATGTCTTCCTCGCGAAATGGGTAATGGTCAATCTTACGTCCGACCAAGCTATAACTCTTGTTTTGTGTGGTGCATCACTTCACGTGTGCATGTATCCCGAATTGCATCGCTTCACAAGTGCATGCATTTGAAATCTGTGAGATGTATCGATTCAATTCACAAATGCATCATCACTTCAGCTAAAGTCGTTTAGCATGTTTTCTTACTGAAGCTTCGAATGCATCACGATAACAAAATATGTAAATTATTAAGAAAAAAAAATACTACATCCGTCCCATAAAAAGTATCATTTTTGTGGTGTGCATTTATTATTAAAGCTCGATTGATGTGTTCTTGCGTGTTTTGGTGCTATATTGACATATGTACCTTCACTTCAAAATAATTGCTTATTTTGGGATGTGAAATGAGTCTGTCAATACATATTGGAGTAAGAGTAACTTTATAAAAAAAACATCAAATGTTGTATTGGTATTAAGCGACACTTTTTATAGAACAGTTTTTTTCTAAAATGTTGACATTTTTTTTGAGACGGAGATAGTATCTAACATTAAAAACATATGAGTAGTTACAGTCTACTTGTTTGTTCTTTTTATTTCTTCATTGGAGAAAACATAAAATTTTCAACATGTTTCACTATATAATTTTTCCTGGAGTGAAAAAATGAGTTCTATATTTTAAACAAGGGTGAAATATACCGTGGATATATGTACGAGGCTTCTATATATATATATTTTTGGTTAAATATGTCTAAAAAAACAAAAACAAAATTAGCATTAACACAGTGCGTTTTCCGTACATACAATTCTTGTTATACGGACCACTGAACTATCTTTAGTTACGGGCCGGCAAAGAAACCAAGAAAAAGCCTAAAGATCGTTATATACTATATCTTCTTTCTTTGCAGAAAAGGAAAGAAAAAAATATATCTATTTGCTGAAATTGCTAAGACGGCATCGCTTATTTAGATAAGATCTAAGATTTATTCAACAAAAAAAAAAGTTCTAATCTTAGCTGACATTGTCTGTATATTGTGTGGAACTTTAATCGTTTTAGTTAAAATTTTACATCAATAAGATTTTTAAATGTGAAGATTTGTGTCATCATGTAATGCTTCAAACCTAGATCGACAGGCGTTAATTGAGCGCTAATATCGGATTCGATAGCTACTTAAAACTGCATCGATTACTGCGTTTGAATTAAAAATTTAATACGTGTTTACAATTTCATTATATACCATGGCATTGTATGAAAGCGGCGTTACTTCATGTTAGCATTGTGAAATATAACATTCTTCTCCTCTTACAAGTAAGAGACATTATTGCTATGAGCATCAGAGCAGGAGGTAATTAAGTGATCCCCGCATTGTTCTCACGATGAATCGGCAGTTACATGCAGTAATCGATTCGATTTCAATTATAATGCTCACAACCCCACACACGAATCTCACGTTGTAGCAACTTAGTTTCGTTTAAATCTACAAATTGTAACGTCTCTCAAAAGCACAGTGCAGCGGTGTTAAATGAGCTATAATGGATCCGGTATCTATTTAGACCCATATATAAATCATCGTTTGTATTAAAAAAGATTAAGTCAAGTTAACAATTCTATTAACTCAAGTTAGCAATGTGAGATATTACACACAGGCGGTGGATGTTGTAATTAATATCAGAGGATTGAGGTGGGTTTTTCTCAACAAGAAAGGTTCGAATTATATATTTATGTAAATTGTAGACCATAAACCAACAATTATATTGGTTATTATTTATTAATGATTACTAACTCATATAATTTTGTTGATACCCAAATAAAACATATTGGTAAATTATTGACCGCATCTACATCCGTCGTAAAAGTGTCGTATTTTCTTATTAAATAGATTAAAGCTGATTAATGTGTTGTGTTACAGTAGTAATAGAGCGTATATCACACTTATTTATAATTAATCTTTTGTATTGGAATATGAAATGAGCATCTGACGATAAATGTTAAGAAATTTAGGGGTATGTTTGGAAAAAAAAAACGTTAAATGATGTATTGGTTTTAAATGAAGCCAACTTTTATAGAATAACTTTTTTATATGTGAATGACTTTTTATGGGACGGAGGTAGTCAAAAAGGTAAAAACAACTCCAAGTTCAAGAAAGAGAAATTCGTTCAAACATGAACGCTTTATTCAATTGTTCATTGTTCGACAGTGATAGTAATAGCAATTAGCACTTTAATATCTTGTAAATTCTAAATCTACTTCATCCTGGATAAGATTTTATTATTTATTATTATTATTATTATTATTATTATTATTATTATTATTTTGGGAACGGCTGGATAAGATTTTCTTGAAGCTAACGTTAAATATCTTGAACCTTGGTTTTAGTCAAATTGCGATGAGATCCAAGTAGTAATAGCTAGCTTGCATGCACACTCCCTCAACATTAAAAACAAAACAAATCAAAAGACCTGGCCTCATCTACTAATACAATATCTACTAGTACTATGTACATTTATTATTTACATTTTTAAGTTTGAAATCATGACTTCTTCTGCATTTTCTTTTTGACCATGCATGAGCACCTGTCTCTCAATATATATTTACAAAAATTTATAAATCTTTTCTTTTTGACATTTAATTCATAAAGCTTAGTAAAACCTTTAAAACCATTGTAATTCTTCTACTGATACTTATCAAATCCGGTCGGTCTAAGCTGTCGACTATCAAAATCCGGTGATGACTCGGTCATGGAATGGTGCCAGTTCAAACATTAACCTGTTTAAGGAATTAATGGCGGTTCAGCTGGTGCCCCAACTAGTCTCGGACCTCTCAGTTGAACCGTGGGTCAAGTTAAATTAATTAAATAAATATATGAAATATGTATTGAACCTAGGAAAAATACATTGAGTTTCTCTAATATGTTATAATATGTTATAAGTCATTATTTAATAATTTTGCATGTTTGTTTATATAAATTAGTTTGAGTCACTTAATATCATTTATAATGGCTAGGGCCTTGAAAATGAGTAAGCCAAATAGCTATCATTTCTTTCTCTTTCTTTTTCTGGGCGTTTTTTTTCCCTCTTTTTACGGGCGTGATTTTTTTTTTTGGATCGTTTTTTTCTAACCGTGTTTTTTCTTTTACAGGCGTGATTTTTTTGAGCGCTAAAGAGGCATCAGATGTCTCTTACGTCGCGATGTCTCTTAATCGCGGTGTCTGCATGTTGCGGTGTCTCTGCGTGGGAATGTCTCTGCATCGGGGGTGGTCACTCACGTCCGAGGGTGTCTGCATTGGGGATGGTCCTTTGCATCGCGGTGTCACTTCATCGCGGTGCCTGCATCGTGGTGTCTCTGCGCCGGGGGTGATCCTTTGCATCGCGGTGTCTACTGCAGCAGGTGGCCAGCTTTGTATCGCGGTGGTCAATAGATTGAGGTGGTCGATGCATCGCGATGGTCATTTGCATTGGAGGTGTCTATGCATCGAGGTGTCTGCATCGCGGCGTCTATATCGGGGTGAGTCGCTGCATCGTGGTGTCTCTATGTCGGGGTGGTCAGCTGCGTCACGGTGTCTACGCATCGGGGTGGTCGCTTGCGTCGTGGTGTCTGCTGCGTCGGGGTGTGGCTTTGTATCAGCGTGGTCAATAGATTGAGGGTGGTCAATGCATCGTGGTGGTCAATGCATCGCGATGGCCACTGCATTGGAGGTGTCTCTGTATCGCGGTTTCTCTGTATCGGGGGTGATCACTACATCGTGGTGTCTCTGCATTGGGGGTGGTAACTGCATCGCGGTGGTCAATCCATCGGGGTGGTCACTGCATCGCGGTGGCCAATGCATCGCGGTTGTTAGAGCATCGCGGTGTCTCTGCATCGGTGGTCACTTCATCGCGGTTGTCAGTGCATCACGATGTCACTTCATCGCGGTGGTCAATGCATCGGGTGGTCAATGCATCACGGTGATCAATGCATCGTGATGATCAATGCATCATGGTAGTCAATGAAAAAAATAAAAAAATAATTTTCACTGTCCAAAAAAAAAACCACACTTTCAAGTTACAATCTCTAGGAAAAAACAAAACAAAACACAACAATAGCGTGTGTTTCCAAAAAAAAAAAAAAAAAAAAAAAAAAAAACAACAACAACACTCAGCGTCTCTTCCTTGCTCAAAAAAAAAAAAGTGTCTCTTCCCTTTTTTTATTTTATTTATTTTTAGTTAAAGGTATTTGAGGCTATCTATCCCCAATTGGAATAGGATCATACCGAGTAAGCTTGAGGAAATATTTTACCAGTATCGTGATCCAATGGCAGCGCAAAAGTGTAAAGCATCTAGCCAATTTGATTAAGCTTTTCCAAAGCTACGTAGTTTAGTTAATTATATGTAAAAGCATTTAAGCTTTCTGCCAAGTTCTTGAGAGGATCTTGATCACTATCTAATTTGTGTCGTTATATGAAAAATAAGATTCGCCAATGTTACTATTTGTCAAATTAAGTATATTTTGTGTCATTTTGAATGACTATTACTTTAATTTTAGTCCTCATTTTTTTTTTTTTTTTTATAGATCTACACATGTAAATCACAATTCTTTTTACTTCAAACAACTTACATATTCCAAATAACTTTTGCTAAATAATTCAACTCGTTATTTCAAGAAACAATACATATGATTTTACTAATATTAGCGTAAATGAATAATCATGGAAAGAAAATCTCTAATTAAATGTATCAACAAGATACTTTCTGCATATTTATACATATTATTTTGATTTTCTTTGTAAGTCTTGCATGCGTTGGTGAGCGAATTTAATAAATCCCGTCTCGATCTCTTCCGCTATCAAACGATTCCCTTATTGTTGACGATCAATCACCAAAACAGTGCAGCCCGGCCAATTCACCCTACAAACAACCATCATTATCTATTTCCTTAAAACACTCCAAAGAATTCTTCATATTTTGAATCGTCTAGATTGGCCACTCTATAAACCTCAATCACTCCTTAGCCCACTCCTTAACCTAAACACCAGATTTGTTCAGCAATTATGTCAACCATCCAAAAAAAAATAAAAAAATAAAAACTCCACATACATGTCCAAATTATAACATCCGAATCAAAAATTGTTTTTCCATCCAGATTATTTTTAGTCATGCCAGATTATTCTTAGTCGTCCAATTTTTATTTTAATTTCAATCTTAGATTTTATGAATAATTAATCAATAATCTTGAATATATCATCTATCCTTTATTTTGGCATCCATTATGCTTTTTTCAGATGCAAACACAAGACAGGTCTGACGCAGCAGTCACAACTGGGGGCTACCAAACAAAATTTCAAAACAAACAAGGACTCTCGGAAGAGCCGGACATCTGACACCGATGAAGTCAAACATACAAACTAATAGACTGGAAGGGCGAAAAAAGGCGTCTTGGCCGGAGTGGAGATCTTGCTCCAACAAAAAATATTACAACTATGGATTTCCGGATGAATCATTTGGAGTAGAGATGCCTCAAAAACATTAATACTAATAGACTCGGAAGACCCGCCGGAGTGGAGATGCCATCCAAAAGCATCAATACTAATGGACTCCGGAAGACCCGCCGGAGGGGATATGCCCTCCAAATTCGGCCAAGACAAACTCATCCTCCAAACCGGCCTCCGTTTGTGGGAGGTATTAGAAGATAAAATCACAAGCGATTAACAAATGGAGTTAAAAAAGTGATAAAGTTGTTATATGAAAGATAAATTTGATTAAATTTAATTTATAATGTTCATCTTAATTTATTTAAATAAATAATAGTATATTTATCTTTATTAAGATTTCTCTCTTGTAAAAGAAGCGATATTGTATCAATTTATCATCAATTCAATAAAACACGAAATCTTTTCTTATATATGCGCGTATTATGATTTTCTTGTGGTATCAAAGCGACTTTATTTATTAATTATTTTGACATTCATCAATATCTTCAAATATATTGATATTATCTTATAATACTTATATAATGAAAAATCTCTCTTGTACAATTGACCATCAAGTGTAAAAATATACACAAAAGCGATGTCGTGTTATTTGTAATATACCGCAAAAGGCGTCGATTGTTGTATTTGATCGTTAAATGCATTGGAGGTGTTGAAGTGTGAGCTTATTATATTTTTACAGAGCTCAACACTTGATTATTGTTGGAGATGTAGATAATTAACGTTTTATATTATATTTTTCTTAGAAGCTCAACGATTGATTCTGGCTTGGGAGGTAAATAATTAACATTTTATCTTCAACATTGATATACCAAACCCGCCAAGCGGTCTACGGACCCGGTAATTGCCCGTCGGAGTCACGCGGACAAGTACCTAAGCCGGTTTGCACCTTGACCCGCCCGTCGCCAGGCCGGATACAAGCGTAGTCGTTAAGCTCATCTTTAGCTCTAACATAACTCCGGGCCCACGGCCGAACCTTAGCGACCGGAGATCTCTCACGCGCTACCTACCTCACAGCAAACAAAGGCCGTCGGACTCAACTATTATACTGCGACTAAAAACTAGTTCACTCGACCGGTCAAGACCTTTAGCGGGATCATGCCAAGCAAATCCGGTTTCGGAGTTAATCACTAGGCACCAGCCCGGGATTATACTTTGCTTAATTGTACTTAATTAGGTCTTGTCGAGATTAGCTTAATTGAGATTAGTCGGGTGTCTATAAATAGAAGCAACGTGTAAATCATAATTCATTCGCATATTAATACAAGCAGGCCAAACTCTGCCAATTTGTCGACTCTGAGTCCACATTCACATCATCCTGAACCCGCTCCCGGAATATTCATATTCCTCATGAGCACCACCACATGAACACCTACCCCGGAGAAATCATAAATAACCAGCCAGATATCCACACACTTCAGTCGTTACCGCCACTGTGATAAATCCAACAATATCAAACATGATGATAGAAAGATACATATATTATGTACCATTACCATATCATACTTTATTGTATAACAAATCAATAATTTATGCGATCAGCGATGGAACCTTCCTACTGAGTCCGGTGACTTTTCACCGCAGTGAGGTTGATGCGATCCTACAAACTCTGTTGTTGGACGCACGCTTTTAGACAGGCGAATATGGCCTTATGATCGGAGGGGGCATTATCTGATTAAATGCAGGTATTACTTATCAACGAGGTTGCGCGGAGGGTTGTACTCAGGGCTAGTGGGACATCTTGGTTTGGGCCGGATAGGGTGTGGCGTGATGTGTGGCGGGTAGCTGTTCCTCCGCGTGTGCAACACTTTCTCTGGAGATGTTTACATGGATGTTTGTTGATTGGGGAAAATCTCCTGAAGCGCCAGCTAGGGGATGGTGTTTGTCTTGCATGCGGTCAAGATAGGAGTCATGCTCCATGTCTTGTTCATTGTGACTATGGTAGGGCGGTTTGGAAACATCGCCATTTGTAATCGGTTGATCGGCGATCGTCTGGATTTGGGAGCTCTTTGGGGGCCTTGTGGTCGATTATCGGGCGAAGTTGCCGAGTTCTATATGATTACATGGAATCTCTGGAAACACGTTGTAGCGCTTGATTTCGAAGGGCGCTTGATCTATGCCTCTCAGTGGTATCGACCTATAGCGGCCCGTGTTGAGTATTCGAGTGATGGGCGGTTCATGGTGGGCGATGGGATTCCGCACCCGATTCACGTAAGGTGCCCCGCTGAGGCACTGGAAGTGTAACTCGGATGCTTTTGTGGCGGAGTGCGAGTTCGGGTATTGTGTTGATTTATAGAGATTCGTTGGGGCTATTGTGGCGGAATTTTCTTTCCACGTTGATCAGGTGACCTCCGGAGTTGTTGGAAATCGTGTGATCTTATTGGCTCTACAGCATATCTGCAGTTAGTGGGGCTCTCGTCTATGATCTTTGAGAGTATTTATCTATCTTGTATCAAGCCTTGTCTCGCTCTTGGGATAACCTCTCTGTCTTGGGGTGTCTAGCTCGTGACTGTGTTTTAGCCTCAATGTCCTTTGTGTCACTGTCAGTTTGCTTTTGTCAAGCAGTGCAGTAATGTCGTAGCGTAGTCTTTAAGCTGCTAGATATGGTCTTCTGTTGTGTGAGGCTCTATTTCTTAGGATGTACGTCCGCGTGATGTAATCTCAGCTTTATTTAAGCGGATCTGTCTTAATAAAAGTGTTGGTTAAAAATAAAATAAAAAAGCTAATCAATTATTTTTATTTATACGAAAACTCAATAAAGGTTTTACGCACCTTAATTTTTCTTCCCTACGGGCTCCAACCCTTGTCACTTACGAGTTATACAAAACTCGATCATCTATTTAAACACTCCCCTCTCCTTCCACAGTTTAAAAGGCTCAACTCTTCTCAGAAAAGGGAAGGAAATATAATAAATATATACATAAGTACTGCACTGCTAAAAGCAAAACTGTAAGATAAAAATGTCTGGATGCAACAAAGTCCACTACGTCGTCCGCCTCCGCCAAATGCTAAGTTGCTGGCGAAAATGGGCTGAGTCCAACGCCCAAAGCTTACCGTCAGATGTAGCCGCCGGACACGTGGTAGTCGCGGTGGGCAGCAGTTCTAAAAGATTTGTTGTCCGTGTGTCGCATTTGAACCACCCTCTGTTCAAGAAGCTATTACATGAAGCTGAAGAAGAATACGGGTTCACAAGCTCCGGTCCATTAACCATTCCTTGTGAGGAGAAATTGTTCGAAGAGATTATCCGGTTCGTAGGCCGGTCTGAGCCAGGCTCTTGCAGCAACCTCCGGTTCATAAGTTTTGATTACTTTCAGACTTGTTGCCGACTGGAGGACTTCCGCAACAATCTTCTTGAAAGCTTTGCTGAGTCACGGCCGCTTTTACATGGTTTCTCCGACAAGTCTATTTGGTGATCGAGCGAATTTGTACGATGATGAAGCCTTTGTTGATTTGTATCAGTTGTAATTGATGAGACCTCTTCAAGATTGGTGTAAAATTTTCACCTGGTAAATTGCATTGATTTTATTACCCTTTAATTCATAGTATATTTTAATTTTAATCATTCTTTGTCTGCCTAAGTTTTGCTCCGGAGGATTAACATGGGTCTCCCGAGTTTTGGAACCGAATCGCGCGATCAGATGTCAGGAAAAGGCCTGATTCTTCTTCACTAGTCTAGATCATGGTTCGTGGCTGGAATATTGAATGGTGCAGAGGGAACTGAAAGCGGCTTCCATCTTTGTAACTTAATTCTTTTTCTTCCCTTTCTTTCTTTTCTTTGTATTGGTATCCATGAAAGTTTCTTTTTCTTTTCAAAATTTTTCCCTTATGACATTGGAATTCTTGGAAGTCGTAGAGATCATAGTATAGTATCTCAGACCATACATACACCAATGAAAAGTCTTATAACTATTTTATTTATAAAATTTTACTCTATAATTATAAATCTATTAAAAGTTTTATAAATTGACTCAATATGTATTTAAAAAAATACATTACGTATAAATATTTTTCTACCAAAAAACAATTAAAAAAGAAGCATAATGACATATTTATGGGTAATGAGCAGGTTGATATTGTTAAAACTTTGCGTAAAGGCTTTGTGACAACATTCCTCCAATGGAATACAAACCTTTTGTAAAGGTTTAAACCTTCTCCATAAACCTTTTACGTACATTTTCCGTTGGAGAAACTTCTTACTAGAAATACATTTGTCTATTAGAACACTTTTATATATAACATCTTATTACATACTTATTATAAGCTACTTTGAAATATAAGGCGTTATCTTTTTGGTTAATCGAAATTTAAAATTATTTTACACTATCACTTAGAATCTTTTTATTTCATTTTAAATTTATTATCAATTGACAACTTATTATTATTTTATGATGATTGTATGGATGCTGTCAAATGGTACTTTAGTCATTTTTAACATTTTATGTAAAAATTTATGTCATTGAATCGTTTTCTTATTTTATGTAAAAACTCATCGAATGATATATATTTTGATAAAGATGGAGTATTTTATTGTAATGAGATGTTAAGTCATTTTTCCCATAAGAAGCCGTTCGACAAGTCTTAAGCGAAAATAATTGACACATCATCGTGTAGTTATTTTCAAACACACACGAAATAGAAAAGAAAAGCTAAGCGGAACGAAAAAAACTCTACGCATGAAAGATTTGAAGTAAGAGAAAGAAAGTAAAAATGAAAACTATGATGTTTGTCGTTTGATCTGACGTTAATTAAATCTGGCCGATTGCGTCATAAAATATCTCATGAAATAAAGAGTGAAGAAACCTATGGATATAGGAGAAAAGTTATTATACAACGGTGATACGAGTGGATGGGTGAGATCTGTTTTTAGACGTCCTCTCTCATATAGTAGGAGTGTGTAGAGGTGAATTTATTTAGAATATATGAATTAACATTAAAAAATCAATGAAAAGAAACCAAAAAAGATGAGGGGCGGTGACTGGTGAGGGTTCATTTAGATTAATGCGGCGAACAACCTCCTAGACGAATTTTCTAAAAAATTGCTCACCATACAAAAACGTTGGCCAAATTGCTCTGATACAATGATATGATACAATGATATAATAAATAAAAGGATTTAATAATAAATGATTTGGGATTAAAGTTTATAGAGTTATTGAAATTAGTGATCTATTCAACCAAAATTTTGGCCGTCCTGATGAATGAACGGCTACCCACTCCGACAATCCTTTAGAGCTTTCACAGCTGGCTATGGCTGCTCCTTCTCCGGAGCCGCCCCCATCAACGCTGCAACCTTCAACCGGCATGCTGAATCCTTCCACCACAACCACCTATGCCCAAATCACGAGAGGTGCGCCACTTCAGAGCCCAATTTCATCACTCTTTCCACCTCTCCTCCTATACGGGTGTGCCCTCCATCATTATTCCCAAGGCTATGGAAGACTTGCAAATTCCTTCAAAGGAGCCTTGATCGGCAAATTTTAGCAAGGACGGCCATCACTGGAACTTATTACAAAATTCATGGCAGTTTAGAACTAGAAAGGCAGTTTCACCTATGGTCTACTCGATAACAAGCACGTTATCATAAGATTTGAGCACGATGAGTACTACATCTGCCTTTTTTTCACGACCTTCCTGGCAAGTATGTAACAAAAATATGAGAATTTTTAAATGGACTCCTGCTTTTCATGTTGATCGTGAACCCTCTATTGTTCCTGTTTGGATTTCGCTGCCACCTATTCATTTGATGAACAAGACCTTTATCTTTTCTTTAATGAGCACGGTGGGGAACCCTATTGATTCTGCCACCTCTGAATTGCGTCGGCCATCTTTAGCTCGAGTTCAGGCTGAAGTTGATGTCCTAAAAGAATTATGGGAAATTAGGGATAAGGACACAATCTGGAATATTATTAAGCAACGGAGACATTACATATTTTTAAAGGAGAAGAACAATGCGTAATTTTATATAGAAGAACAATGACGAGTGAATCAGAAAATCGGTGAATCTCCACAGGTGAATCCCGAAATCGGTGAATTCGATAGTGAATTTTGATGATGAATCCGAAAATCGGTGAATCCCGACAATGAATTTTGAAAATTAGTGAATTTAAACGGTGAATTTAATGGTGAATTTAAGCAATGAATTTTGAGCAAGTGAATTTCGATAGTGGATAAATAGTTTTGTCGCTTTATGCGAAAGTTTCAAAAAGCGTCGCCTACTTCGATTGATGAAATATTTTTGTCGCCTCATACCGTTCCCAAAAGAATTATTTGCTCGAATATGGATTCAAAAAGAGGTGGTGCAGGTTTTTGGCAGCCGATAAATCCAAAAGGCCAACGCCCGTCATATTGTCAACATTGTTAGTCTAACTATAAAAAGATCTATATATTAGTTTGAGAAGAGGTTTGACCGATGGACTACTAGGCCACAATGAGAATGAATGCATGCACAAATATCCGGGATTGAAACCTGTCAATAAGTCGGCAGACTCTCGATCACAAGCATGTTTATATGGCCAAAACCACCCATGTCGATCCAAAAACTAGTACGGATCAGTCAAGTTCTTTGTTTGCTGTGGATAAGATGCAAGCCGTAGTTTTGGAAACCACTCTGAAACAAGATGCAACTTTTGATCAGGCCCTCCAAGTTATTAAGGAAACTTAGTTGAACCGGTGAACAACAAACATGATAGGAAATTGAAATTGGGGTTAAAGACCTGAACTCTAGGAAGTACCAACTCATGATATAACCACAAAAACCAAAGGTTCTCCAGAATCCATAAGCAACTCCATGCCAAACAAGGATGAAGCAGAGTCTTCAAACATTAACACATCTGTCAAAAGCAAGTCCAAGCCAAATGCGGTTGAAATTGAATTACTAGAAAGTACCATAAACTCCATATCTGATACGATTCTTCCATAAAAATACAAGAGGCAAGATTGACAACAAATCGGGAAGCGACACAACAAAAAGTAGATACTCAAGTTACATCTTCACCAATTCATAAGGACACTATCACCGAGCAAGCGAGTTTGGAAAATGATAGAGAATTCTTAGAGATTTTGAGTTTATCGTCTGTAAAAATCAAGAAAAATAAAAACTACTCTTCTGATTTAGAAAAAACATTTAAAGTTGAAAAAATAAATATGATGACTAGAAAAGCGAAAGAAAAATAAGCGTGACCTTGAGATTTTATAGTTTGAGTAATGAAGGCTTCGAGCATGTGAGTTTTGAAAAAAAAAAAAAAATCTTTTAATAAAATTGTTGTTTATTTAAAAAAAAAAATCTATCTAAACAAACAAATATGACCTAACAACTCTGTTCTAACAACTATCAATTCATGCTGTTATTATCAATCCACTCCATAATTTAATAATCACCATAAGAACACAAACACCACAACTAGGTGGATTTTGGAATTCTTCGTATGTGCATCCATATGACCCATAGCAGTCAGCAGGATCTTCTTTCCCACCATAGTAGCGAACGACCGGTTCTATTTGCACACTACAGAATTGTAGAAATCTGCGTCCAAACTCATATAAGAGAAGATCGTCGTGCAAAATAAGTTGTGAGATGAGGAACTTAATTTACTTAATATGGTGGATTCTGTGATCACGAGTTCTAATGTGGGCTGAGCACTCAAAGGCGGCGGACCCGTGCCCCAGGGGGCACGTGACCCAATTGAAAAAAAAAAAATTAGTATTAAAGCTATGTAGTTTTGTTGTTAAAAAGTGTCGTTTATCGATAAAAATTGATGTTTTAGACAGGTGACCCTGGAATTTTTTTAGATAGAAGATGTAGTTTTAGACTCAGGTGGCCGCTGGAATTTATTCTTGGATCATTGTTTGTGTCTCAGAGAGCCAACAAAGCGGCGTAACACTTGTGATAAAGGTGGCTCCGATCTGTGTAGAAATCTGGCGTAAGCTCATATAAAAAGAGGATGGGCCTCTTCCACAAAACTTGGGTTGTGAGGTGAGGAGAGGAAGTCGTTTTTAATATGGTGGATTCTGTGATCATAAGTTCGATTTGGGATACTTTAACAAGAATTATTTCGGCACCACGGTAATTAGCATATTTAAAATATTACTTTGAAAACCACGATTGTATTATCGCGAAAGGAACATCATTGGTACCAACATTAGAAAAAGCGTCAATGGCGGTGATGTTTTTTATAGAACATGAGCAATGGTGAGTAAAGTCACTGACTATGATATTCATTGTAAATTATGAACTTGACCAGGCGGTGGCGTTTATACTAACAACATTAAGCGGTGACATTCCTCCGTGTGTGTGTTGTCGAGCCGCCAATAACCCGCCTAGCAAATTCTCTTGCGTGTTTGTTTGCCAGTTGCAAATTAGGCCCAAAAAGAGGAGTTAGTCTTATGGTCACTCAATTTTGCCAATGTAGTGGCCTCGTTTCATTTCTGAAACCATGTGATTTGAATCTAAATTATTTGTGTGATCTAACTAATAGTGGTTGAGTGGCGTATGAGGCTCAACTTCAAAAGACTAACCCCAAAGAGGTCCAATATTCATGAGTCATCATCTTCATCATCACTTCATCAGTAGGAAATGGAAGCCACACGCCTAAATAAATTCTTCTTTTTCATTGTTTTGGACTTTTGATCAAATGCTTTTTCAAGATCGGACTAAGAAGGCTTTCTTTCTGTTTATTTTATTTTATTTATATATAATTTTTTTTAGGGCAGAACTCAGAAGCCCATCAACTTAGAATTATGGATTTGGTCTTTAAAAAAAATATTACTGATTTGCCATTCAAAATTTCAACCTTCGACAATAATGGCACGTTAGTTAAGGAAAAAATAGAATCTAATGAATTGAAATAGTAAAATATAATGAGTAGAAATAAAAATCTGTAAGCGGATTTATTGAACATAAGAAAAAGAATTTGTTGAACATAAGAATAAAATTAGATAGATAGGCTAAAATCTGCCAATAAAAAAAAAAAAAAAAAGGAGCGTTCAGGATTTTTCTTATTTTTATTTTTATTCATGCGTTCAGTTTTGAGCGTTCAGGAGTTTTTATTTTTATTCATGCGTTCAGGTTTTCTTTTTTTTTCAGGCGTTCAGTTTTTTTTTTTTTTTTTTTTTTTTTTTGAACCGATGTATTGATTATTATGCCGGCGTTGAGTTTTGTTTTGTTTTTGAACCGATGTATTGATCATCGCGATGATAATCGCCGATCATTGACCACGCGATTCAATGATCACGCGACGCGTTGACCACCCGATGCATTGACGCCCGATGCGATGGCCATCTGATGCATTGACCACAGCGATCGCGCGTCGATGACCATCGCGATCACGAGAGACCAGCGATGAAGTGACACGCTGATGTAGAGACCGCGGCGATGAAGCGACACCGTGATCACGAGACACCGCCAATGAAGTGACACGCTGATGAAGTGACACGCGATCACGAGACACCTCGATGAAGTGATACATCGGCGTAGTGACCACCCGCGATCGAGAGGCACCTCAACGATGAAGTGACACCACGCGATCATTGACCACGCCCAGGATCCATTTGATCAACTCGTCTGATGACCACCTCGATCACGAGACACCACGATCGATGACCAGCCAGATCACGAGAGACAACTGCGATGCGGTGACCACCCGATCTGAGAGACATCACGATGTGATAACATTTGGCGATCACGAGACATCGCAAATAAGAGACACCGCGATGAAGTGACACGAGTTGCGAGACATCACGATGAAGTGACACACGGCCAGCGAGACATCGTGATGTTATAACATTTGGCGATCTGAGCAATCACGAGAGACACCGCATTCTGAGACACCGCGATAAAATGACACATAATCACGAGACAACTGCGATCACGAAACACCGCAATGCAAAGACAACATGATGAAGTGACACGCGTTGCAAAGACACCAGCGATCTGAGACACAGCGATCACGATGACCACCCCGTCACGAGAGACATCGATGTTATAACATTTGATGATCACG
Organism: Gentiana macrophylla; assembly: GCA_026214975.1. NCBI lineage: Eukaryota > Viridiplantae > Streptophyta > Magnoliopsida > Gentianales > Gentianaceae > Gentiana > Gentiana macrophylla. The sequence goes on along the minus strand of JAOBSW010000127.1, from coordinate 163,644 downwards.
AGAGGCATCAGCGAATAAGAGACACCGCGATGTAGAGACACCGTGATATATGTATGCAGTTAGGGCATATGTATGCGATGACATATCACGGTGACATCAATGTCACTTCGTTAGTTATCTAATGTATGCGATGACATCTGCGATGACATCAATGTCGCCATTAGTTGTCTAATGTATGCGTGACATCTGCGGTGACATCAATGTCACTTCCGTATTAGATAAACTTAAATATGGTTTTGTAAGCTATCTTTTGCATGTGTATAACATAGTCCCGGCGAAATTCTTTCTCCGAAAATGGCGTCACTTTCATTCTCTCATAACTCTCCACCACTTCCACATGCAATACCTTTCTATTCTTGGTATCATGACCACCTCGGGAAGTTTGAAGAAAGCGTGCCACGCGTTTGTGGATATCACTTTGTGAAATGAGGTAAGCATTTCTCTCCAATACACTTTAGCATTTGAGTTTAAGCTCATCTTGGTGAGTAAGCCATTTTAGAACTACTCTGCTCCCGTGAGGAGGTCAGGAGTTCGATCATCTCATTCCTTTTGTTTTAGACCAAAAAAAAAAAAAAAAAACACATGAGCATTTATCAATTTACGAATTCTCTCAATACTGACTTGACCGTCAATACACTTATAAACTTCCCCACGCTTATTTACCATTTTTTTTATATAAATTTTAGTTTGGTTATGTTGCAAATCGGTGTCTGCTGATCAATAGAAATTATGTGTTTAAAATCGGTATATATGTAGAAAATACGACCAATAATTTTCTTAAAAATTGATGGTATGATAGTCAAACATCCTTCTGGATTATCGCTGTAAAATAACTAGTATTTGCAGCATTTCTGAGTAATAATGGAGTTAGATAGACCCCATCTTCGTTCTTCTTCAAGCTCAAATAGTGCCACCAATAACAACAACGAGCTCTTCATTTGCTTTGCTTCTCGTCTTTCTTCCTCTTCTTCTACCTTATGGTTTATTACTATCACCATATTTATTCATCATCTCCCCATGCATCACTATCATAAATAGAGATGATAATCTGACCATCTCCTTTGCCAAATATCAAAGCATATCTAGATTTGTCTTTCTCCTTTAAAGATTCCACCATAATGGCTGCGGTTTTTTTTTATGTCATAGTTATATCAACAACATTTCTGTCTCTACCCACCGTCGTCAATGACCAAAACAACCATAGCGTTCATCGATAATGATATATATGCCGTCGGCGGTCGGTCTTCGTTACGGATGAACCACCTTGCGCACGATCACCAACCATGTCTGCCATCAAACTATTTTTCTTAAACAATTTTGTTGTCACAGCAATTGAACTCATGTCGATTGATGGACTTGACTACTTCATTTTCTATATGACGAACCCGTTTCCTCAACCGACCATGATTTTTAGAAAATGTTTAGCATTCCATGACCACCACCGTCAACCGTCGGGTGATGTTCATTATTTGCCTAAGTTTTCTAGTGGAATGGTTAGAATTTCTGGTTCTGATTGCCGTAGACGGATGAGCAGGGTAATTAGAAGTTGCAGTGAAAATATTTTGGGACTTCTTGTGGTAGTTGATACAAATATGATGTTTCCAAAGGATAGATACTGGGATTATGGTTCGGCCAAAATGCAAGTGGACGTGGAAAAATAAATACATATATAAATAAATTAAGGCCGATCTGAGGTGAATTGATTTTATTTTAGATAAACGTCGATGTGTGTTTTTTTAAATTATTTATATCAAGTGTTGATTTAAACTCGAAAATCGTTTTTAAATGACATTTCTCTAAATAAATAAATCGAATGGAATGTGAAGCGGTAATGTTTTGGTAGTGCAGACACTTTTCTATTAACTATAAAAACTGATACTTGAAATTAACGGATACTACTTGCCCGCCCGCTCGTGGCACGAAAGTGTCAAAGCTCTGGTGGCTAGGGGGATTAGAGTTACTGCTCTAGGAGAACGGCTAGTCACCGGTCTCGGGGCCTCTTGACTCGAAGTCTTTCCGACGATGGCTAGAGTCTTTCACTCGTAAGAGTGGGGCGGTACCTTTTCCCCGAAGATTCATGCTACAGCCGGGAAAGCAAAGGCTGACGATTGGTGCGTGGGTCCTAGGGCATGGATAGGGTTAGCTGGAACCGTGTAGGAGGTTTGCACGGCAAATGTTGATTCTTTTCCCTAGCGATCGGCCGGCGTCGTCAGGCATGGCTAGTTCTCGTGGAGTGCGGTTGAAATCCATATGGTAAAACGGTGTTTGGGCGGTACTTGACTCATCGGTTCGGCCAAAGCTGGTGAATGAACCTGACATGTTTTCTTAATGCTCGTGCACTTCAATATTAAAAATTGTTCTTTCATTTGTTCAATCAGTTAATAAAAGACTTCCGCTGTCATTTTTTAAAAAATTCATCAAATTATTGTTTTTTTTATATTATAAATATATATAATATATAACACTCTCATGTGCCTGATCATGCTCAGTAGCTTTCTTGTGCCTTCGTTTTCTTTGTCTCTTTTGTTTGTTTTTTTTTTCTTTTCTTTTTCTTGTATAAATATAAATACACGTTAATGCTCACGGGGATTGAAGAGTATAGGCGTTGAAATTGATCGAGTTCCGAGGAAAAAGAAATTAATGTTTTGGATGGTACCTCGAATTATTTTAAAGAGCTATTGTAATTTTATGTGTTGTAATCTTTTAATGGAATTAGTTAGTGATTTATGTAAATTGATTTGTGGTATATTGTAATAAAGTTTGTTATTGAAGTGTTGGTAAATTATTTTGTGGATTTAGTAAATTTTTGAGATTTCTAGTATTGTTATTGAAGTCGCGGCGAGTTTTAACCTCTAGAATGACCCAGGTGGTCCTAGGGGGTCGGGAGTAGGCATTACGAGGATCGGTTCGCCGTATTCTTCTCATTGAAGTGCAACAATCCGAAGAATGTATTACTGTTGTATCTCGGGAGACGATTGTCATTACCGTGTGCACATAATCGGGGCAAAAACGTCTTGAGGACATAGTGCTACACTCGCCTCAATCCATAAGTTTTATGTCTTATTTTTGTTTTTGTTTTGCTTGATTTACGTGTTAAGCGGAATCTTTAGATTGAATAATTTACCCTACAATCTTAAGACTTTATTTTTGCTTCGGTGTGAAAAATCGATGCGTGTGTAATCTGTTAAAGTGCATATTCTTCTTTATATGGTTGAACACTTAATTGCATCTGTAATTCTGAAAAATTAACATCGAAAAAGGTTGTAATGTGAAGCGATTTTACACATTTTCAAAAAATAGGCACGACTAAATGCATTGTCTTCAAACAAAATACTTTGTAATTACTACGTTTTTTATGAAAACTCGAAAAATAAAAATTGTTTCTAAGGTGTTATAAATTACAAATCCGTTTTTATTATTTGTTAAAAGTGTTCGTGATTTTTTTAAATTCTGTTTGAAGACACGTTGTTAAAATAAAAAATAAGAAGTTTGTGTTGCGAACTTGATTGTTGATCTTCTGTTTGTGAAACAGAAATGGAAGGAGTATTGGAATCAAACAGTCCATTGACAATGGTGGTGTCAGAATGCAACACGGTTGGAAATCCCCGAGAATTGTTCGTAGACACAGGGGCTACGCACCATGTTTATGCTATAAAAGCCATGTTTTTCGACTATCAAGTAGTGGAAGGGGAAAAATTGTTCATGGATAATTCAGCCACTTCTAAGGTTGAAGGCCAAGGAAAAGTTGCCTTGAAAATGACTTCAGGCAAACTTTTGACTCTGAATAATGTGTTGCACGTGCCTGACATTCGATAAAATTTGGTGTCCGGTGCATTACTTGTTAGTAATGATTTTAAACTTTCCTTTGAGTCTGGCAAATTTTCCATATGTAAAAATGGAAAATTTGTGGGAAGGGGCTATATGGTTGATGGCATGTTTAAATTAAACATTATGGTTGTTGTACCTAAGGCCATAGTGCCAAAAACTGCAAACATTATTTCTAGTGGTAATGATAAAGCATCTACTTCTTCTTATTTGGTTGAGTCTTCATCTTTATGGCATTGTAAATTAGGATACGCGAATTATAATTCTGTTCGTAAATTAATGAATTTAGAATTGTTGCCTAAACTACAATTTGATGATAAAAATGCCATACGTGTATTGAATAGAAAATGACAAAGTTACCGTTTCCAAGTGTTGAACGTTTTAACGAACCTTTAGATTTAATTCACACGGATATTTGTAATTTAAAATTTGTGCAAACCAGAGGCGGTAAAAAATACTTTGTGACTTTTATAGACGATAGCACAAAATATTGTTATGTGTATTTATTGCGTAATAAAGATGAGACTCGTGATGCTTTTAAGCATTACAAGAATGAAGTTGAGAATCAACTTAGCAAACGGATCAAAGTGATTCGTAGTGATTGAGGTGGAGAATATGATGCACCTTTTGATGAATTTTGTTCGAAATTCGGAATTATTCATCAAACGACTACACCATATTCACCACAATCAAATGGTGTTCTGAACGTAAAAATAGAACACTAAGAAAATGATGAATGCTATGTTGATTAGTTCGGGTTTACCCCGAGCGTGTGTGAGGAGCTATCCTCTCGTGAATTTCATCTTGAATCATATACCATCCAAGAAAAGGATGAGACACCTTATGAATTGTGGAAAGGTCACAAACCTAACTACAAAATGCTAAATGTGTGGGGTGTTTAGCAAAGGTAGAAATACCAAAACCTAAACAAGTAAAAATTGGGCCTAAAACAATTGATTTGCATCTTTATTGGCTATCACGAATAATAGTAGTGCCTATCGGTTTCTGGTTCATAAATCAGACATTCTTGATGTTCATGTAAATACTATAATTGAATCAAGGAATGCTGTATTTATTGAATCTTTCCTTGCAAAGACAAAGAAAATGAAGGTTCAAGAAGAAGATGAAAGTTGATGGGTCTATTGAAAAATACAAGGCCATATTGGTAGCCAAAGCGTACAGACAAAAGGAAGGCCAAGATTATTTTGACACATACTCACCGGTTACGAGGATAACGTCTATACTTATCTGATTGCGATTGTTCTTATTTGTTTAACTTGGAAATGCATCAAATGGATGTTAAAACAACTTTCTTAAATGGTGAGTTGGAGGAAGAAATTTATATGGAACAACCTGAAGTGTTTGTGGTTCCAGGTCAAGAAAAGAAAGTGTGCAAACTTGTCAAATCACTGTATGGGCTTAAGCAAGCACCTAAACAGTGTCACTTGAAATTTGACCAAACGATGATGGCAAACGGCTTTAGAATCAATGAATGTGATAAGTGTGTCTACATAAAGACAACACTTAAAGCCTACGTGATAGTATGTCTGTATGTGGACGACATGCTCATCATGGGCAGTGATCATGATATAATCGTGAACACTAAGAGAATGTTGACCAAAAACTTCAAGATGAAGGATATGGGAGTTGCTGATGTTATTCTTGGGATTAAAATCTCAAAAACGTCTGATGGGCTGATGTTGTCACAGGCTCATTATGTAGATTCTGTTCTTAAAAGGTTTAATGCCTTTGACAAGAGTTCTGTGAAAACTCCAATTGACATAAGTAAACACTTAGTCAAGAATAAAGGCAATCATGTGAAGCAATTGGAATAATCACAATAAATTAAGTAGGTTCACGAGTAATGAGTGAGGATCATTGGGTAGCCCTTGACCGGATGTTAAGGTATTTGAAGTTTACAATGAACCTCGGAATACAGTATACAAGATATCCAACAGTATTGGAAGGATCTTGTGATCTGACTGGATATCATTTGTAAGGATTCAAAATCCACCAATGGATATGTATTCACTTATTGGTGGTGGTGCGATGTCTGGAAATCATAAAAACAAACATGCATAGCTAGATCCACTTTATGGAATATGAGTTTATTGCATTGGATAAGGCTGGAGAGGAGGCATAGTGGCTTAGGAATTTCTTTGAAGATATTCCTTGTTGGCCAAAGCCAATTCCTCTTATTGGCATATATTGTGATAGTATGTCGGCTATAGGACGTGCACAAAGTTGTATGTATAATGGTAAGTCACGACATATACGTCGTAGACATAATACCATGAAGCAATTGATCTCTAATGGCATGATTTCCTTTGATTATATAAAATCAAAGGAGAATCTTATGGATCCGCTGACGAAATGTTTATCTAGAGATCATATGTCAATCTTGACAAATGGGACTATTACACATGTTCCCTTATAATGGTAACCCAACCATAGTGACTGAAGATCCCAAGATCATTGTTCAAAAGGGACAAATAAGTTATGAGAGACAGTTAGCACTTACCCATTCTGTTAGAACAAAAGTGTTGTCTGCTGAAGGGTTCAGGTTAAGCATAAAGCTTTTAATGATTCATATATCTTGGTAAAGCCAAGTGGGGTATTGCAGTACTCTTTTATAGGATGTCACATATGTAAGTGGAAGTGAGGCCGCTTATGTGATAATTTGAGGCTGAATTTTTAACACACTTTACGAAACCAAGGTGTTCGAGGCCAAAATGGACACGATCATGAGAACTTGAGAAGGCCGGGGGGTCTATGTGTGGGTATCATTGTCTAGGCATGCACCAAAGCTGAGCGATTCAAGACCTAGTTCATTTGCTTAGCCGAGTATGTCCGATGGTACTCTACTACGGAAGGTTCAAGGCAGCAAACCACCTCGCCCGATGCAACAGATTTCCGCATGTAATCTCTTCAGAGTCTGCATTGCACTTGCATTAATTTTCATTCATGTGGGGGATTGTTGGAGGATTTTGAATAAAAATTAATAATGGAGGAAAATTCAAATGGACATGTGACAAGCGAGTTACATCGGTTCGGTGAAAAGTTGCAACCACATAAGGGTTGCACCTCTTGATTGAATCACTTTTGAAAGGGCGCAACCGGTAATAAATAACCTCCATTTCTCCTATAAAATCGTAGCACACAAATGAAAATGGGGCTGCAATTTTTTTATAAGAAATTCATTCCTTTAAAAGGCCGGCTTCTTATGTTTTTCATGGCATCCAAAAATAAACTTTGCATATATTTTTGAGTCAAAAGAGATTTACAGAACATGATCGGTTCGCCGTATTCTTCTCATTGAAGTGCAACAATCCGAAGAAGGTATGACTGTTGTATCTTGGGAGACGATTGTCATTACCGTGTGCACATAATCGGGGCAAAAACGTTTTAAGGACAGAGTGTTATACTCGCCTCAGTCAATAAGTTTTCTATCCTATTTTTTGTTTTTGTTTTTACTTGAATTACATGTTAAACAGAATGCTAGATTGAATAATTTACCCAACATTTTAGTCATATAATCTTCCTTTATGTTTTGATTATTAGCCAGGAAATGTATAGAAAAAAGAGAGACGATTTACAGAAAGAAATTAGAAAATAAGGAACTAATCCATCCAAAACGGATTAAATAGCAATTACAATAATATTGGAATACTTTGATGAGGACATGGCGGTGTAAAATAAATGTTTGAGATACACGTCACTTGAACTATAAAAGAAATCTTTCTGTCACAACAAAATAATCACTAAAAATTATCTTAACATACTTTGATATCATTGATCTTCGTGTGATGCATAAGAATCAATAGGTCCCACATCATAATTGATGATGCAAAAATGTGTTCAGATATTTGTTGTGCCATGTAGTATTTGTTAGATATTTTTTCATAAATAAATATTTTATTGTCGTTTGCATCTGAGCTTCCCTACGAATCAACGTTATCGCCTTTCGTGGGGGCTCGGGGCAACGCCTTAAAGCTAATCGGATAACACGCGCATCGATTCATGAAGAGTTTCATGCATTTTGAATCTGAGACTCTTTTCGTTCATGTTTTGAACCGATGCACCTCTGCATCACGAATGGTGATGTCCACTTACCCTTTCATGTAAGAATGCCTCAGTTCGTTTATGGAGTTCCTTCAGCCTATAAGAAGACACAACATGCAAACGAATTTTACATAGAGTCAGAAAGCATCATCAGACAAAAAACTTGAAAGTCCTCGGGGTTTGATTCAAACAAGTCACTGTTTGAATGAAACACCTCCATTGTATCTTGAGAGAGATTTTCGTTTAATCCCCAAGTGACAATCGTGTGAGACGAAATATCTCTTAAAAGACAACGTTCTTACGTACCTTGGAGTTATTCATAATCCGTCAATATCCTAGGTACTAACTTCTTCCAACACTATCATTACACTTGAACTATATCAAAAGTACATTTTGATCATTCGTCAATAAATAAATAACGCACACAACAAACCAGCCTTTTTTTTATTTAATTTTTTATCATCAATGCCCCTAAATCATTAATGACTTTTGAAATGTACGAATAATAATTCTTGAGTCTTTATTTGCATCATACCGATTTTATTAATGCACCATACTATTTGTGTATCACAATAGAATCGAATTTGTGGAAGTCGGTTCTGGAATCAAAAACCGACTTCTCACATAGTCAATTCTAAAACGCTTTTGAAAAAAATCGGTTTTGACTCAAAATCGATTTTACAAAACAATTACGTTGTGGTGCAGTGCTAAACGGCTGGAGTGAAAAGAAAGAAAAGAAAAACAGCCCCTAATTTTTTATAGTAGCAAGGGCCTGGAAAGCCTACTTTGGGGGCATCAAGAAGTAAATGTTAAGGGCTGGACTAGCCCAATTCTGGTGCAACTCTTTAAATGAACATCAGCTGCTGCGACGGTGCAATATTACTTACACGAATTAAACTGTATACCCCATTACATTTTTCGTCCCATTTTATTTGTCGTTTAATTTTTCAGCGTGAGATTAAGAAAAGTGTAGTTAATCGGCGAATCTTATTAAATGATTCAATATTTTTATATTTATGCCATTTAAATAGTGATTGGAGCATTTAATGCTATACATTTTTTATTGTAAAGAGAGAAGGACATTTGAAGAAATTTAACAATAAATACACAAAGTGAACACTTATTTTAAAACAAACCAAAAAAGAAACGTGGACAAATACAAGGGCGGAGCCAGGATTGTAACTTTGGGTGTGCTAATGGACTATATCGAATTCATTGGGTGGGCTGGATAATGAATAGCTTATGGATCGAACTTGACTACATAAATGTTTTAGTGTAACATTTTTCTTTCCCGGGTGGGCTTAACCCCCCTTAGTCTATTAATAGATCCGCCCTTGGACAAATAAAATGGAACGGAGGGAGTAACCGTTTTCTCTCGATGCTTTGCAATCAAACTAGTAGTACACAATGCGGGGCCCTTTTTATTTATTTATTTTTTACTTTAGGACCATAATAAACTATGAACATTCTCCCTTTATTATTTTGTTGTTCTATGATTTATGAGATCGATATGCTGCTATATTGAAGATCATGTAACGACCTGCCAAACATGCTGAGAAAAACTTTGTTTGTCACAACAAGCTGTATTAACTAATGCAACTATACGATTAAAACCCATTTTCACTCAATGGTTGCAAGTGTGTGAAGAATGCGTAAGTAATAGAGATTTAGCGTAGTGCAATCGATGAACTCACTCTATACAGGATTTGAAATACACGCTTAATTGTGTGATGGTGTGGCTGGCTTTTTTTGTTTCTAGACTTGTTTAGTTGTTTTTAAGGGTGTTTGATACCACATCTCGTGTTTTAATTAGATGGTATTGATTCTCCTCATTAGAAAATCTTTAGTGAATATTTAGGCTTGTTATGCAAAGCTTTTTAGCGTCGCTTACATACATAACGAACATCGTGATAACTTTTTAAATCATTAATACATTTAGCGGTGAACATCAGCATTTTTGCGACGAATAATTTCGACACATAAAACCTTTTTTGTTGTTGTTGTTGAAATAAAGACATAGAATAATGAGTGATACATGGTGTGGAGTAAAAAGGTATGAAATGACACATGAAGTGGAGTGAAAAAAAAAAACATAAAATAATACCTGCCGTGAAGATATGAAATGGATGCGTCATTCCCATCCGTGGCTCGATGCAATATGAGTTCATTAACCAATAAGGTATTGGCCTCTTAGGTTAACACTGTATGCAGTTAGCTCATTTAAAACGAAAAGAGTAGGTGTGTATCTTTTTTTGGTAAAAAAAAACTAACAAATTCTCACATTCTAATAATAATAATAATAAAAATAATAGTATATAATAATAATAATAATAATAATAATCATCTCAATCTCCGGGAATCAAGATCATCGTAAGATCTATCAAAAAAAGATCATCGGCAAGTAATAGTATTATTATAGTGACTTTAGAAGTTTTTTTGTTTCATCATGTTTACTTAATTTTTATTACTTTTCATGAGTGGATTAATTTGTAATACTGTATATATATGTTAATATTCAAGTGTATTTTTAGTCTTCCCATTTGAAAGTATTTGTGGAATTAATAGATTATTATATTTGTCTCAAAAGCCTGGCTAGCATTATTGCCAAGGCAAAAAGTGATACATAAAGCAAAATGCTTAGTAATGTATACGTGATGTTTTATAAATTGTCCTGACAATACCGATGACTCAAAAGCGTTTCAGATATTGCACGATTGGCACTTTGATGTAGACCCTTAAAAAAAAAGGCTGAAAATTACTCTAGCTTGATCAAGTAAAAAAGGCAACAAACGCTCCATTTTCCATTAAAGTGAAAGCTTAAAAGCAAGGAGCGCAAATAGCAGGTAAACTCTTTATGGGGCTAAATTGTAGTAGTACTATTTAAACTTGGTGTAACTCATTAGTATTTAAGAAACATTCATTAATCATCACAATAAACACTTGTCTTTCTTCTCTTCAAAAAAAAACACACACACTTGTCTTTCTCATAAATCGTTTTTTTAAGCTTGGCTTATCTTGGGTTAATCGATTTTTAATATTACATTTCTCTCAAAATATATGTCATTCTAGATGTTTTCACATAAATTAAAAATATGATTGAGTGTAATAAATTTTATAGATAAATAAGTTTAAAGGCGTCCGTAATCAAGTTTAATCTTGACCGTCATTCCAAGTTTGTCTCCAAACTAAAGTTTGTATAATGTAAGGCATGTTTGCCTAAATAAAAAAAGAGTAATGATAGAATCACAACGGATTTAAACAATGGATTGACACAACAATCATCTACACCATTCATTGTTGTGGGACTTTAATTGATTGATCTAGGTCCCACAACAATGAAGGGTGTAGATGATTATTGTGTCAATCTGTTGTGTAAATTCGTTGTGACTCTATCATTACTCATAAGAAAAATACTTTACTATATCAAGATCTTTCGAGCATGTTGTTTGTACCATAAGTATCTTTCGAGAATCCAAACCAATGTAAATTAATCTAATTATGTGTTGAGTTATCTTTAAACAACCAAACTATAAATCATTCAACATAAGGTATTGAGGATCAATATTCAACAATCTCCCATTTTGATTGTTATTAAAATAACTTGACTCTGTTTAAAATGATTCTTGATGGACAAAATAGTGATGATCCAACTTTAATCGGCAGATTGTACCAGTCGGATACACTATAGTAGTGTGCAAGTGTTGGTGAAAATGAGGAATTGAATTAAAGTGAATTAAAAAATGATTTTTATAATCATTTTATTCAAATGAACATTATAGCGTAATTGGATATATTCTTGTATAGAATATATATAATGTTTTGTTAATTACAAAACTACGTTGAGTCGTAGATGAATTCGAGGATTTGGAATCATTCAATTCGGATAACGAGTGAATGCACGAAATTAACGCTTAAAAGTCGGGTGGTTGAAAGAGCTAATGTTGGAAGTGGAAGTTGAAAAGTTTCAACTTGTAAACCACATTGGGAGTTGAGAAAGCAGTTCCTAGTATTTATGTGGGAAGAATGTTGTATGTGGTATAAGCTCCTAGAATAAGGAGAGATATCGGGTTGGTTTTAAGCGGTCGACGCGTTACTGAAATGGCCACACGTGCTTGCGTCCCCGCCTCCGACCCGGTCCTGGTCCGTGCCCGTTGACCGTGGGCTTGGGCTTGGGCGACAATATTAAATCTTTTATATAAAAGTTCAATCGAGTTGAGCCCAATCCAAACAACATCTGAGTTAAAGTTCGAAGCTCAGCTCGTTTTCACTTAATTCAGGATTCTGAAAGGCTGCTGAATTCAATGGAGTGAAGATGGAACAACTTCAATCTTTGCATTAACGTGGGCGGCCTTGAATCTTGAATATCAAAGGCTTGGATCGACCATGTCCTCTACTATATAAACGAGCTACATGAATGGGAAGAATACACTGATTGAAACACTCAAATATCATATCATCTTTCTGCATATTATCTTGTTCTTGCATCATAGTGAAGAGAATTAGCTGAAGTACTGTCAAAGGTTCGCCGGTGTTCAGAGTTAGACGTACCTCTATTCTGAAAGGTATATCTCGAGAATTCTGAGACAATTGCTACAAAACCGGGTACATACAGGGGCAAATTTGTCTTAAGGAAAGAGTGCTTCTCATTTCTCAGTTTTGCATATCCTTTTATCATTTCTATTGTATTTTCTGTCTCTATTTCTTGTTGTATCTGCTTCGTCAAAATTAATAAAATTGTTGGTTTAATTCGGTTTAATTATTTTAATTATACACGGGAGATAATAGCAAGATCGTATCCCACGAGGAATTTATCGAATATCAAAGTCGTTTTCGGGTTTAGTTTAGGTTAACCAAGATGTTCCAAATTCAATTACACTAAAACGTAATATAAACTAAAGATACTAATGAAAGAGAGACATAGCCAAACCATGATCCGATTGATTAACACTTATATCGACTCATTCATGGGTGCAAACTCCTAAGCTAGTGTAAGGCGCTATGCAACAATCAAAAACCCTTTGCCCGGTTCAACAGTCCGCCTTTAAGGATTTAATTGGCGAAACAAGATTACGCGCTAGAGTTGCTCGATTTCACAACCGATTGAACCTCACTCCTTAATCAATCTAAACAACTCAGTTGATTGTAAGAAATGATCTTAAAACCCTTTCGCAACATACATTTATAAAATGGTGTGTGAGTTCATGAACTAGGTGTACGATCTAATTCAAGCATTAAGAACAAGTTTTAAGACATGAATTAAATCGATACAACATCAATTAAACACTACTCATTCCCAATTTCATCAATTAGAGGGTGATTTCATCAATCTTCACATGATTTGACTATGAGATGTTTAGCTACTCATAATAAAACTAAAAAAAACAATTAAAGATAGAATTAAAGCCATAAGTAAAATGGAAACTGAAATTGATTACCAAAATCGTAGCAAAATATGGATTACATCAAGCTCAATGTCAATTGATGATGAAGAAGACCCAAAATGACAAAATCCAAGAGTAGAGAAGAAACTTTAGCTAGAATCTAAGCTAGATTGTGCTAAGTATCCAAGTGTAAAAGTGTGTAGAAGTTCCTTAAAAATCTGTGCAAGTGGTATTTATATGCTCCAAAAATGTGCAGGAAAAGTGACTTTGGCGCGCCCCAAAACTGCTTTTGTGAATCTGGGAGGTCTCTGTTCCAACTTGGCGCGCCCCAAACCTTTTGGCGCGCCCCAAACCTGTTCTGTGGCTTGCTGGGCATCCTGCTTCAACTTGGCGCGCCCCAACTTTTTTGGCGCGCGTTGAACACCTCCAGGCTCCAATTTCTTCACTTTTCTCTATTTTCTTCTATCTCCAACCATTGGTTTCATCTTTATACGCTCCATGCCTTACCTCCCGAGCTTACGAACGCCTAGATCCTGCGTCACAACATCTAACACAAACCGAGCATAACTCCGCAAAATAGCTAGGGCTCGTAAAAGGGCCAAAACATCATAAAATGCCGAGGTTTTCCATCTAAATGACGGTTTACCTCATGGTGGATGTGCAATGTGATTTTGCGCTAAATATGGTCTAAAACTACCCGGAATGAACCAAAAGTGTCGTAAATGGGGGTTGAAACATGCACCGGAGCATAGTAAAGTTGACTCTCATCAATTCTCCCCCCTTCAACCATTGCTTTTCTCTAACATATGTGTGTGTGCGTGTGCGTGTGCGTGTGCGTGTGCGTGTGCGTGTGCGTGTGCGTGTGCGTGTGCGTGTGCGTGTGTGTGTGTGTGTGTGTGTGTGTGTGTGTGTGTGTGTGTGTGTGTGTGTGTGTGTGTGTGTGTGCACATTGCAAGTTAAGGCAAACATGTAAGCAACAAATGCAGTATCAGAACAGTTCCTTAGTCTCAGTATATTTGCATCAAATCAATGTACCTCATCAATCTAGGATCGAGAGATAGTACATGCGAGACGCTTGATTTAAAAAACTTTTAAGAACTTTTAACAAATTCCCTTTTGGACATCATCCCTCAGTTTAAGATAAATATTTTTGAAACATGAATAATTCTCCCCTTTATTATGAAAATCAAGAAAAATAGTATCAAAGGGGTACCATATGCAAAGCATCCCTCAAAGTCTCAAAGGTGGACTTGGGTAAAGGTTTGGTGAAAATATCTACAATTTTCTTTACGGTGGGGGCAAACTTTATGCAGAAGTTACCACGGCAACATGAACTCTTAAGAAATAATATCTGAAGTCTATGTGTTTAGCCCTTGAGTGAATGATGAGATTTTGAGACAAGTTTATAGAACTAGTGTTATCACAAAAGACATACACAATTGGAATGATGATAATGAAGACACACAATTGGTGTTTAAGCCACAAAAGATGAGCACATTAGTTACTTAGTGTCAAATATCCTCAGTTGTACTAAGTGCAACACTTGGTTGTTTCTTAAAGAACCAAGAGATGAGCATGCATGAAATTGACATGTACCACTCATGTTTTTGTACCATTTTTGCACCCTCCAAAATCCATCATCAGAATATGTATGTAAGATTTATAATGAGATTTTGCATAGAAAAGACCAAATGTTCGAGTATGAACCAAGTATATGAAGTTTCTCTTCACGACATTAAAGTGAGACACTTTAGGATTTACCTAATACCTAGCACATATGCAAACACCATTCATAATATCATGTCTGCTAGTAGTAAGATATAGCAAATAACCAATCACAGACATATATATATATATATATATATATATATATATATATATAGTAGATTGTCAAATGGCTTTCCATCATTGTCCAAATCCAATTTGGTTTGATGACAACTACGGGGTTTGCTAGCCAGGTCAGGAACATTATCTGCATGTTTATTACTAAGGCCTCAAGTTTAGAGACCTAATGGTTGAGGACTGCGTTTTCTCCAGGGACATGTTGTGTTGTTTTTGTTTCACGAATTTCACCGTAGAATTGACATCCAGACGATGTACTGCCAAAGACGTGTGGATCCCTGACATGTTGCTCATTGTCCATACGAAGATCTCATTGAATTCAGTGTCATGCTCTTCAAAGCTCACTTGAGGGGATCGGAGAGCTAGACCCATATCATAATGACATGTAGAAGTATCTACCTTAAAGAATCGTGGAGGAGAAGAATTGTTTACTAGTCAAATTATGTACTACTTAAACGTTCCAAGTCATTTAAGTGATACAATTTATCTTTACTAGAAATGTTATATTTGTGGAATCAAGAAATTGTCAAATTTTCAAATGTAGGGGTTGTTTTTTTTGACAATCAAATGTATGGGTTTTTGTTGGAAGAATTTAAGTACTTAATTCTATATCATTGAGAAATGATCTATTGATAGTCTAAAAGACTATTTTATATTATGAAACAAAACGAATAATAAACTTATATTTTTATGACGAATATAGGATTACTTACGATTATAGCCCATAGTTTTGATAAGAAAAGATCAAATAATGTGTTACACCATAATTGCCTAAGCAAGGGTTTAAAAAGAGCGCCAAAATGAAATTAATGTCTTCCCCTCTTAGGATTTGGCAGAAGTTCGGTATCAATTAAATTCCCACATCCAACCATATGCATTTTTTAAATCAAAACAAGCATAGTACTGTGAAGTTTATTATGCCACTTCTATCTTTTTTTTTTTTTTTTTTTTTTTTTTTTTTTTTTTTTTTTTTTGTTTTAGCCCATTAGATCTACAACCTTTTGATTTTTTTAATTTAAATCAATTCATTAATGCAAATTTTCCAGAAATTGTTGAGGTCGATATGGAATTACTGCTTACTAACCTAGCTATAATAGATCCAAAGAGGCATTAATGATAATAACATAGTAAATAACAATGCACTTCCCATAAATAAAAGCTTTCTTTGGAGTTTTTCGTCGCATAAGGGTTTTTCAATTAGGAGTAGTATTGTAGCTGTTGTTATTAATGTTGCATAAGTAAACCATGTGATGATAATTTATGGCAGAATGATTACAATGGCACTAACCCCCCTTGTTTTTAGTTTATTGAATTACTATTTTATAATGTAAAATTATTAATCATTTTGTAATGTTAATTTATGACGCAAAACTTTCTTTTAGTCTTAAATTTAGCAAATATATTGCTATGGAGCCCGTAATAACACCCATAACATAGTTGTGTTGAGTTAAGATTGATATGTGATTTGAGACATTTAGAGGAGATAGAATAAGCTT
This sequence comes from Gentiana macrophylla, assembly GCA_026214975.1. NCBI lineage: Eukaryota > Viridiplantae > Streptophyta > Magnoliopsida > Gentianales > Gentianaceae > Gentiana > Gentiana macrophylla. The sequence continues at coordinate 147,038 of JAOBSW010000127.1, read as the reverse complement.
CAAAGTTACGATATAACCTCGATAAATAAATACCTTCAGGACCAGAAAAAAATATTCGTTTAGCGATGATATTCATTTACCAAACATTATTTTAAGTCTCTTTGCTTAAGCCGGGACTAGCTAGAGGGTATTATTCATTTGAACAACGATGTTATTTTATTTATCGAATATTTATTTATTGATGTTATACTCTATTGATGAGGGAAAATCATATCCCAACACGCTCGTGGCACAGTCACGAATAGTCACATCACGATTGATTTATCATATTCAGATAACTCGGTCTCAATCTCTATATATACCGACCGACCGCTTACCTACCTAACTAATTAATTAGGTGGGTAGAAGTTTCATAAACAGAGATGCTAAAACTAATCAAAGACCAAAATGACAAACAAGAAAAGGAAGGAAGGAATAATTAATTAGGTATGAACACATATTATTAAAGAAATAAACAAGGATATGAAGTCACTTATCGAGGGACGGAAATCGAGGATTTTAAATCGGGATGAAATTTATGGACTATATCGAGTTTGTCGGGTTAAATTTGGATTAAGAATATTTTATGGATCCGATTAAATTACTACATATTTTTAATGTAATATTTTTTTCTCAGGAGAACTAACTTACTCAATTTATGTCCCCTATATAAACGTATGTGATGTGAATAGGATTACTTTGCACGCAATAACAGTCACATGCCAACCACGGTGGAAACACTACTCTTTGAGTTTTAATTATGAGCTGGTACCGGTAGGGCTTGACCCAAATCATTCATACAGCTAGCTCACCCTCCATGTCCATGTGCACAAAATCACCACTACCCTTTGTCCTGCATATCCCACTGCATGAGGCTAATCTTGTCATTTCCCTTATTCAAGTTGGGATTTCGACATTGTCTGGAATATATATATATAAGAGAGAGTATTAATAGTTTTGGCCCACCCATATAGGATAATTGAAGCATGCTATCATTCGTACGTAATATATTATCTTACCAATGTGATATCATTTGTTATCCAATATTTTAAAAGATTTCAAGTCTTTAATACAAAGTCAATTTTACACGGTAAATTATGAGAGATTTTATGGTCACAGAATGGTTGTAGGAAGGTTATCTGCAGTGACATACATTAGGCTACTCATTTTTACTTTCTCTTTCATAATCTGGCTTTTATCGTGTGTGAGAGGTTAGAAATGAATGGTTGTAATGTATGCCACTTTGGTGAAACCTTCCACAATCTGGCCATTATTTTTAAAATTTCACCTAAATTATAGGGTCTATATTTGCACCAACGGTGTATGCTACGTTACGTGTGAGCCACAATAAAATCGATTTTATGAAAGTCGAATCTATAACCAACATGTGACCATCATAGTGTCGATCTTGAATTGACTTTATGGGAAGTCGATTCTTGGCGCAGAGAATCGACTTTCATATGATCGATTTTGTGAAAATGGTGTGCTGCACCGGTAGGTGAGGGCAACCGGTAAATCAATTGTGGTGCTGATAATAACCTCCTATATTGAAGTGCCTTAAAGTGGTCAGGGAGATTGGCGAGACGCTTGCAAAGATCCCGGAGAAGGCTTTGTGAACAGAGGAGTCATCAATAGAGGATAAAAAGACTTACAAATGTAAGGAACACATAATGTCCATTAAAAGGTCACCTCGGTCGCGCTGCGATACGTCATATCGGTCAAATAAGGGGTCGGAAAAGGGCTGGGCTCAGCTCTGCAACTTTGTATATGGCAAAGATATGAACGGGTCGAGATATCTTCCCTTAATAAAAAGAATCACTCAAGAAACACCTCAGTTCATGATTCCATTTATGAGATGTGTCTTTCCAAGTGGTTAAATGAAACGACACCTCGAACAGACAAGCAACGATTCAAATTTCAAAAGATGCATACTGTCGGGCTCTAAACATACGACATTTACGTCAAAACAGTTGGACATTGGCCTCTCAGATGGTGCCACATTTTCTATGTGAAGACATATACCGTGGTGCCTATCCTAACTTAGGTATGGGGGGCATTTGGCATAGATGAGATTGATTACCGTACACGTGACACACATCAGACCTCACATAGAGTGATAAAGTCCATCTCAGCATATGTGCCGACATGGGCCCAACTCGACATCATGCTTCAAATCAACAAAGTCCATCTTGAGTACAATGCAAGCCACTCATATATTATTCAGTCGACATGACGCAGGTCATCCTCGGTTCGAAATGACACATGTCCTCTCCGTCCCTGCCGGCATGATGCAAGACGCCTACAGTCCCTTACTATCGACGTCATACAGGTCACCTCGGTCATTTATACTCAATAAGACATATGTCACCCCCGACTTCAATATGGGTTGCATTATCTTCAATAAGCATTCCGGACTTTACATGTACATTACTCCACGATAATACCTGCTCGAGTAACGGATCCGAGATTGTAGCTCCATAATGGCTTAGGCTATGACCTGCTCCTTGATGTTCGCCTTAATCATGGAAACATGTAATAACTCATCATCCATGATGAAGCACTATATAAAGGGATCAGAGTGGCCGTCCATGGATCAACTCCGGGACCCTTTACGCTCTATTTGGTTTGTAGGCACAATATAAAAATCATTCAAAAAGTTAATTGGATCATCACTCATAGATCCATTTACCCAAATATCAGCTCAATAACAACCCGGACAATTTCTGACATCATCAAGATTCATGTTGTGTGAAGAAATTATGAACTCAACAAGGTTAATCAAGAAAGAAAACACAGGAATTTAAAAATAGAAAAGGCGGGAAAACTAAAGATGATGAACATGAAACTTTATTCAATAGAATTCTCAATCGACGATTAAAATGATCAATCCTCAGCTATATATAGACCTCCTAGCGATATCCAACAACCACTAACTTCTAGAGTAAGTTATAACTACCAAAACTACTTGTAACCGATTTTATTCACAAGTGTTCGACCTTATGCCTCTAAGAGTCTCTTACTTGTGATCTTATGTGTGTTGCAACCTTATATCACCAACACCCCCCTCAAGATGGACTAGGGGAGTCTCCTACTTATGATCTTGTGTGTGTTGCAGCCTTATAGATATGAGAAGGAGTATATCTCTTGAGAAATTAGTGAAACAATGGTGCATCCAAAGGCTTTGTCAATAGGACTGCTAGCTGATTTTGAGTTGTGACTGGTAGGAGCTTCACTAGTCTAGATTAGACTTTCTCCATTGTAACATGGCAGTCAATCTCTATGTGTTTTGTTCTCTCATGAAACACATGATTTTGAGCTATGTGGATGGCACTTTGACTGTCACAGAACATGGAAATAGGTTGTTGAACTAAAATCCTTACATCATGTAGAATGTACACCATCCACTACAACTCACAAACTCCTAATGCCATTTCTTGATATTCTGCTTCTGCTGAACTTCTGGAGTCTATTGCTTGCTTTTTAGACTTCCAAGACACTAAAGCAGATCCTAGGAACATGCAATAACCAGTTATGGATTTTTTGTTTCATGACATCCCCCTGGTATGAATTTGTGAATGCATTGAGTAGTAAGTTGTTATTTGCAGAGAAGAAAAGGCCTTGAGCTGGTGCCAACTTGATGTATCTAAGAACCTTGTGTGCAGTATGTAAGTGGTTGATAGTTGGAGCATCAAGAAACTGGTTCAACTGGTGTACTGCATAAGATAGATCTGGTCTTGTCACTGTAAGATACAATAATTTTCCAATGAGTCTTTTGTATTGTGTTTTATCTGGAAGGATGTCAGAGTCACCATGCTGTAAGTGTGTCTTAGATGGCATAGGTGTATTTACTGGCTTGCATCCACTGAAACCAAATCCCTCCAGGAGATTGAGGGCATATTTTCTTTGGCAAATGATTATTCCAGATGAGATGATCTAGCCACTTACTAGTCTATAAAATATTTTAGAGGACCAAGATCCTTTATTTGAAATAGATCATGTAGGTAGGTTTTGAGTTCGAGAGATGAGAGAGATGTCATTGCTTGCCAATACAATGACATCTACATAAACCAAAGCAACTATATAGGATTGACCTTTTGATTTTGTGAAAAGGTCAGAATCATGCTTGGACCGAGTATAACCAAGATTGATCACCCATATGTCACCTTGGCATTCCATTTCATCTTGGCTTGTTTGAGTCCATATAAGGACTTAGTTAGTTTGCACACTTGTCATTTTGTGTTTGAAAGCCTGGAGGAGGGACCATATACACTTCTTCCAGTGAGGTCACCATGAAGAAAAGCATTGTTTACATCCAGTGGGTGAAAGAACATGTTTTTGGCAAAGAAACAACAACAAGTAAAAAGTCGATAGTGTTCAAACTTTGGCCATAGGTAAAAAAGTTTCTTCATAGTCAATTCCAAAAGTTTATGTGTAACCTTTAGCAACTAATCTTGCTTTATATCTTTCTGTGGAACCATCTGGATTATGTTTGATCTTATACACCCATTTGTAGCCGATAGGCTTCTTTCCTGGGGGTAGGTCTACTACTTCCCATGTTTTTGTCTTGACAGTGCATCTATTTCCTTTTTCATAGCTTCTTGCCACTCTTTGTGGATGACAGCTTGATTGTAGGTTGCTGGTTCTTTGACTTTATCAACATTCATTACAAAGGATCTGTAGGAATCACAGAGATTAGTATATTGAATAACAGATTCCAAAGGATTTGGTCTGGTATAGGAAACCTGGTTGCATACATAATCCTGCAATTTGGTAGGTTGTCTGATTTGTCTAGTAGATCTTCTAGTGTAGGTATGTGTTGTGTGTAAATATGAAGATGAAATGTCAGATTCAGTGTCACCAGTGGGGTGACTATGAAGTGAATCATTAGATGTATCAACTTCTGGTGAAGCAGCAGAAGTTGAAGTAGTGGCAGGAAAATCTGGTGTAGGATATGTAAAAGATGGAACATGGAGGGATACATTGTTGAAACTTTGATGTTTCCGTGCATAATAGGACAATAATTCATGAAAAACAACATTTCTGGAAACAAAAACTTCCTGTGTTTGGATATCCAGAAGAATATATCCTTTTGTGTTTGCTGGTTGGCCCAAGTAAACACATTTCCTTGCCCTTGCATCAAATTTTGATATGCCATGAGGTAAAGTTGATGCAAAAGTTAAACAACCAAAAACTTTGAGATTAGAGATTTGAGTTCTTTGTTGTATAATACTTGATATGGAGATTTTTCTTTAAGAACGGATGTGGCAAGACAATTAACGATATGAACTGCATGGAGGACATAGTATCCCCAAAAACTCAGTGGCAAACTGGCTTGAAATTTTAAGGCTCTTGCCACATTTAGTATATGTTGATGTTTCCTTTCTACAATTCCATTTTGTTGTGGTGTATCTACACAACTTGTTTGATGTATAATGCCTTTTTCACTATGGAAATCTGTGTAATCAAACTCTTGTCCATTGTCAGATCTAATGGTCTTAATAGACTTGCCAAACTGTATCAAGACAAAATTATAGAAGGAAGTAATAATAGGTCTGACCTCAGCTTTTGAGTGGCATAGGAAATCCAAGTGTACCTATTATTATCATCAACAACAATAAGGAAATAAGATTGACATGGATAGTTTGCTTTCGGTAGGGACCTTGACAGACCTAAACCTATCCCTGAGAACGGCGCCGTAAATCGGCCAGACGTTTCTGGGTTAAACGATCTTAACCGCGATGTACCGGTCAAACTCAGTAGTGCTAGTATGGTGAGTCGAGTATCGTATCCACAGGAACTTGGTAATTCTTCTAAGTGTGGTTAAACACCAAAGAGTCATTATTAACTCGATCTAAACCGCAATTTTATAACACAGATCACTACTATTCTAGTCAACATAAAATAAATACGAAAATTAAAAACTATACTAACATGATATATATATATATATACATAAATATATATAGATCTGCATAAACTGCAATTTATATATATAGATATAAGTATATATAGATACCAAAATATTAAATGATAATTTTAGAAAATCACCAAAACTTATATAATTGGTTTATACGATCTTTCGATTAAATGAAATGTGTTCGATCTCTCCTTTTATTTTAGGTCCAATTGAGTAAATGAAACGGTGCACTCACCGAGGTAAACAATTCCTCCTCACACGAGCGTATGAAATTGTCATATGTCCATTGCATCAGGTCCAGGTCCACAATCATTACGGTTTTTCCGAATGTCGGAGTACAAATCTACCTTTAGATAAAAGGAGTCATTCCGTTCACAAACGGTCAATTTTATTTTAAAGGCTCCGGTTGTCAAAGCCGGACGATTTAACTTTCCGTTTAAGTTTCAATTAATCGATGATTTAACATTATTACGATCTCGAGTACAAATTATAATAAAATTCATTTCTCCCAAAACAAATCTACCCCGGGTAGAAATCGGATTCCGTTATCACGTTATTCACACGGCCAATTTTACCCTCCGATTTTTCTATCTTTTATCTCATATCCTAAATATGAGGCGTCAATTCATAATTAGATTATGAATTCCTCGATCGATTAAATACGTCAATACGAATATGATAAAAATAGAAAAAGATTCAATTAACTCAATTTTATCATTTTAACTTAACAACATTTCTTTAACGAAAAGATCGAAATAAAACCGATTACATAGTTTTGGCCAAGATTATATTTAGCCTAAAAACATTATAACAACGAAAAATATAAAACAAACATAAATACTTAAGAAAAGTTATTCGAATACGGCGTTGATTGAAATCGTATTTTCCGACATTACAATTTCTTCAAAGAAACCGACTTCCGAGATTTTCCCAAGCATTATAACGATACTAAAACTACATTATTACTGGCGTAAGGCGCTATTTACAACTACAACTAAAAAATAAAAAGAAAAGAGAGAAGAGGAGAATATATATATGAGATTGTATATATATTTTTCGTACCCCCGACTCTGTTGAAATGAGGCTCCTATTTATAGAAATGAAGTCCTTGGCCGGACCGATCCGAGATTAAGCCGGATCGGTCCGGACTAATGATTGCTTCCACTCCGATTGCAATCAGCATGTATGCAGTGAAGATATTTATTTTTATATATAATTATTAAACTTCTAAAATTCATATCTCGAATTCTGGACCTCCAAAATTGCAAACGAAATGCCAAAATTAAGGTCTCGAAAACTCTACAACTTTCATGAAGGACTCTTCTTGAGATAACGCTTTCTTGATTACCTCGTGTTCCTCCAAGCTATTTCGGATTTTTCTTAACCCAAATCGATTAGCCACTTGATCATTTGTTTAAGTTGTAGACCTCAATCTTCATAATTTAAATTGCATTGGAAAGCTTTCGGTAAAATCTACAACTTTCGTGAAGAACACTTTTTCTCGAAATATCGTTTTGATGAGCCATTCGTTTGTCGAAGACATTTCTCTATTACCACTTAACCAGATTGAGTGACCACTTGACCACTTAAGCTATTCAATTGACCAATTAAGCTCGTGGCACTCTCTAAATCATTCCGGAGATATGATTAAACTTCAATATGTCGATTCTCGGGTCTTGGGTTATAAATCGCAATAAAATACCACAAATACCCAAATAAATGACATGACGACACACTCGATTTACTAAAATCGGTACAAAATTACAACTTTTTACTATTTTTACAACTAACTACTCTAAACTATAAATATTAACATTTTATACCAATTATATCATAATTTCATAGAATTCGTTGATAAAACATAATAATATAACGTATATTTAATCATATAAAAATAATACATCAGACCTCAAATATCCATGTGTACTAGATCAAACACAGAAGAAGCAACATAATCACTCAAAACAAAGAGAAGTCTTTTTTGTTTAGCTAAAGGACAAATATAACATATGGATTTCCTAGGTACTTGAATGTCATTACAAGAGGTATGTAACAATTTGAGTTTGTTATCAGACAAATGACCTAATCTATGATGCCAAAGCATGTCTTTATCTATCTTATCAACATGAATTTGAGAAGTACAAGCAACTAATCTATCTGTGAAATTTTTCTTAGCATGCAGAATGTATAGACCATTGATCTTTTTAGCTGATCCGATCATCTGTCCACTGAACTTGTCCTGTATAACACAAGCCTCATTAGTAAAAATAACATGTATTTGAGGATTGTTAGTCAGTTTGTTTAGAGAAATCAGATTATAATGAAACTTGGGAACACAAAGGACTTGAGACAGAATTAGGTGATCATTAATCCTCACTTTCCCGATAAAATTAACAGATACTAGCTCACAATTTGGAAGAGATACAGTGACACCCAGACCCTATATTTTGATATGAATAGCCTGTGATCAAATATGATATGGTCAGTGGCTCCTGAATCTACAATCCAGTGAGTGATATCATCGGAAAACATACCCTGAACCTCATTGGGATATGTATGAAAATTGGCTGAAAGAGCTGTGACTTGGTTGACTGCAGGATTACCAAGATCTGTGATTTTGTTGCCCTCAAACAGCTTCATCAATTGTGCAACTTGATTCTGCAACTGAGCCAATTGGTTTTGTGTAGCATCTTGTCCTGGTGTAGCAGGCTGTGTTGGTCCTGGATCATCCCATTCTGAAACATTTGTGGAGTCTTGTTGCACCTTTTTTACCCTAGATCTTGGCTTAAAACCGGGTGGGAAACCATGCTTTTTATAGCATTTGTCCACTGTATGGCCATTGAAACCACAGTATGAACACTGAACCTTTCTGGAATTGCCCTGTTGGTTCTGTGTGTATAGTCTGAATCTTATTTTGACCTTGACCATACCCTTGATTATGAGATGTACCATATTCTTGATTCCGGTACTTAGACTGATATTGCCCTTGAACTTGATTCTGAGCTCTGGCAAGCAAAGCAATACCATCTGAATTTTGAGGATGCCCCAGTGCATAATCTATCTACCTTTCAAATTTAACAGCCATAGCAAAGGCTTGTTTCAAATTAGGTAAAGGTGTCAACAAGTAAACTTGGGATCTAACATTGGCAAACTTATCATTAAGACCTTTCATGAATCTTATAACATGATCTGCTTCTATGAAATCAACCATTTTGGAAATGATATTGCAAGCACATGGTGCTCCACATTCACAGTGAGGAACAGACTTCAAGATCTCAATCTCATCCCACTTAGCTTTCAGATTTGTAAAATAAGATATTACAGACATTGAACCTTGCTTGATCGATTCACTTCCTCAACTAAATCGATACCACAAAGTAGTCAATATTGGAGAATCATCATCCGATTCTAACCACATTTCTCTTGCATTCTTGATCCACATTACACTTTGTGCTATGTCCGTATTATTAGATTTTATGATCCATGTAAGCACCGTGGTATTACATTGACTCATATTCTATACAGGGATCATTTGCATCGTGTTTTACGAATGGTACCATCAATAAAACCTAGTTTATTCTTGGTTTGAACATCATATTCATCGATGTTGCCCAAGAATGATAGTTTGTGGCATCAAGAGGAGGTGAAACCAAAGGAATTGCGAGGATTTTCACTAGGATGCAAATAAAATTGACTAGAAGTACTCACCACAAGACCTGTTCCTTCAATGCTTGCACCAGAATTAACAGCCATTGTAGAATTTCCAAGAACAGAAACAACAACATCTGATCAATGAAGAAGAATAAACCGCAGATAACAAGAATCTTGAAGAAAAACAGAATCAGAACGCTCTCAAGGCTCTGATTGAACTTGATCGATCCTCTCAAGAATCAATTCAACGATACGCAGCTCTTATTGCTCTGATACCATGAAGAAATGATGAACTCAACAAGGTTCATCAAAGAAAGAAAACACAGGAATTTAAAAAATAGAAAAGGCGGGAAAACTAAAGATGAAGAACATGAAACTTTATTCAATAGAATTCTCAATCGACGATTACAATGATCAATCCTCAGCTATATATAGACCTCCTAGCTATACCCAACAACCACTAACTTCTAGAGTTAGTTATAACCCAAAACTATTTGGAACCGATTTTATTCACAAGTGTTTGACATTACGCATCTAAGAGTCTCCTACTTATGATCTTGTGTGTGTTGCAGCCTTATATCACCAACGTTGTGCAATTTTGGTTACTTATGGAGATGAAGCGTTATGTTGAAAATGTTCAACCCTTCATACAATAACTGCATTTGTTTTCATATAAACATACGTATCGATTGGTGTTTTATTGAGATTAGATATCTGGGTGTCAAATTCATTTACAAACTGAATTTACAAAAATATCTAGCATTAGATTCTTTGTTTATCATTTACAACCTTCATAACTATAACACATTTGTATTATAGCATATGATGTAAACATTCTTCAGTATTCAATCATGTGTAATAAATAATATATAATAGAAAATGATGGTAGCGTAAGTCGCAGTCGATTCTAAAGCGGGACTCAACCGTTTAAATAGGTGTTGTTTTTGTAGCTTTCCAATACCCTTACCTGTTAAAAGTGCAATATCTTACACGAACATCAAAGCCCCCATCCGCCCGCCACCACCCTCTCCATCATCACCACCACCACCACCACCACCACCACCACCACCACGCTCCCTCTCCAACTAACTCCACTTTCACTTCCATCTCAACTATCACCCTCCTTGGTCGCATCTATCAGCATTCTGCAATCGAATTCCAGCTAGATAGATCTTCAAGTTTCAGCTGTAGTACTAATCCTGTAGCTTAGTTGAAGAACAAGTCGGTAGTCTTTCTTTTTTTTCTTCTCTTTTTTTGTTGTTGAATTTTCCTTTACAGGTGCTAATGCATCGGTTAATGTCATCGTATGATTAAGTCGTTGACAATCTATGTGTTTTTTGTTTTCTTTCATGTTGATGTTAGTTATATTTTTGTGTTTTGAAAGTGACATTGAGTATCGTTTTTGGTTCACATTTGGTTTGTAATGTCTTCTGTTGCGTCGCGCTAGCTGTATTCGTTGTCGGTGAGTATCCTTTTTCCTCTCTAAAATCAGATTTACATAGTATTTTCTGCTTTCCGGAAAACAGTGCTTGACTTGACTGCATAACTTTGCAATGGTTGATTCTATTTCTTTTCTTTGAAATTTTCCTTATTCATTTTGGAATTTGTTGAAATGCTGCTCTGTTAGTGTATAGACTGTATTTTGTTCTTCTTGAGTGAATGTTTAATAATTAGTCCTTTTTTTAGCCTCCTTTCTGCGGTGATATTTCCTATTTTTGATATTTGGTTCCTTAGCTGGGATGTACTTTGTAAGTGGCATATGTTTACATTTTTTGCTGACTCGTGTGATTAGAAGGATGCGTCCAAATTTCTAATGCCACAGAATAATAAAGTAAAGTTTAGGGATGATTTTGGAGAAATTAGTTTTTCTGCCATGTTTTGCAATTTATATGTGTGTGTGTGTTTCCACTTTGTTTCCCGGAGTATTTGACATATGTTATGTAGGTCATGTTTTCTTTGTTTTGCTCAATCCTTTTCACCATCGCACTTGAGTTGGTTGTTTAATTTACTAAACTAGTTTTGTGTAGGCAGAAAATTTTCTGTAAGGTTCATAGCATATCTACATGCTCTATTTGCTCATTTGCACTTTTATCTTTGCTTGTTACTTACTACTCCATCTGTTGTTAGGTTCCAGAGGAGGGTAAGGTTTGAACTGGTGGTTTTTAGGTCCCTGTTTGTTCAATTGCTCTGCCATCCTATTTCCCCAAGTGTTAGCAGAAAATTTACCTCTCCACTTGTTTTGATCAGATTTTTAAATGAATTGTTTATCTACTTTCCACACAGACCAACTCCTTTATGAATCATATGGTAGCCAATCAAAGTAAGCTTATTATGCATCTAAACTTCAGTGTGTATGCATTAGATGCACAGGTAGTATGGCATGATATTCATTTCTCTTGTCGATACACTGGATTTTCTTCTTCTGCTTATATACTGAACTCTGGATGCATATGTTGCCCAAAGTCTTTATCAATTGAAATCTTTCTATGCAACAAATGCCATTCAGCAGATTCGTTGTTAGAAAAAAAAAATCAACACAAACTCATGCCGGATTTTTTTAATACATCTCTGAAGGTCATTTAAAATAAAAGATTAAATACTGATCACCAACACGCAAACCCACTGTCATTGAGACTAGAGTCTAGGACCTTTTTATCCTGCATCAGCATTTGGCAAATCATGCTTCTCAACACACAGTGGGATTCTTAGGTGAATGGAATTTTATTCTCTTTGACTTTTGCAGTTTCTGATGGATAAGAGGAGCTGGCCATGGAAGAAAAAATCATCTGATAAGTCAACAGCTGCTGTGCCGCTGTTTGACTCTGCTACAGTTCATGCAGATTCTGCACGATCCAAGATTGACCAGGTTATATTATGCATATTAGCAGTTTGATTCTCTATTTTAGTTCTTGTTTTCTCATGCTTTACTACACCTTTATTTTCACATATCATTGCTTTTCTCCTCAAGTAAGATCAACTTGAAAAAAATAGTGGGGTCAAGTTCAATTTTGCACACAAACTAGTAAAAACAAGCAAAGATCCATTAACCTGTGATCCATTATTTTATGCCTCTTTCTCTTTAAAAGCGTTCTTCTAGATCCATTTACCTTGAAAATTCAAGGACATGGTTCCATAATTATTCCCTACAGATGCATTGTGTGTTTGGAGGCACTACCATTCATTTTATTGAAAACCAGGACTTTTATTTTCAGGAGAGGGAGGAGGAGGTCAGAAAGCCAAAATATGTACAAATTTCTGTGGACACATACTCACATCTAACAGGGTTGGAGGATCAGGTGAAGTCATATGAGGATAAAGTTCAAAGTTTGGAAGAAGAGATTAAAGATCTGAATGAAAAACTGTCAGAATCCCATATTGAGATGACAAATAAGGACAACCTTGTCAAGCAACACAGTAAAGTTGCTGAAGAAGCAGTCTCAGGTTTGTGCTAACCACATGCTAACTCATGCATAGTGAAAGAAAGGTTAAATGCATTATTGACAACATCTGCACCTTTAATTTTGAAATTGATGGTAATATATGAAAGTCTATTTGCACAGGATGGGAAAAGGCTGAGGCCGAGGCCGCTGCACTGAAAAATCATCTAGAGTCTGTCACACTATTAAAAATTACAGCTGAAGACCGGGCATCGCATCTGGATGGTGCCCTCAAGGAATGCATGAGGCAGATAAGGAACCTGAAAGAAGAGCATGAAATTAAACTGCTTGAAGTTGCGACTAAGAATACCAAACAGTTTGAAAAGATAAAGCTCGAGTTTGAATCGAAGATAGCTAATTTAGACCAAGATTTGATCCGGTCTGCAGCTGAAAATGCTGCACTTTCAAGGTCCTTGCAAGATCGTTCCAGCATGCTGTTCAGACTTAATGAGGAGAAATCTCAGGCTGAAGCTGAGATAGAACTGCTGAAGAGCAACATTGAATCATGTCATAAGGAGATAAATTCACTCAGGTATGAACTCCACATTGTTGCTAAAGAAATGGAAATCCGGAATGAGGAAAAGAACATGAGTGTCCGCTCCGCTGAAGTGGCAAACAAACAGTATTTGGAAGGAGTAAAGAAGATAGCCAAGCTGGAAGCAGAATGCCAAAGATTACGTGGTCTTGTTCGGAAGAAGTTACCAGGCCCCGCTGCTTTGGCGCAAATGAAGCTTGAAGTTGAAAATTTCGGTCGGGATCCTGGCGATATTCGCTCTAGAAGGTCTTCACTCAAGCCTTCTGCTTCACATCTATCTTCACTTCCTGAATTTTCCTTTGATGCAGTGCACAATTACCATAGAGAGAATGAACTGCTTACTGAACGCTTGGTTGAAATGGAGGAAGAAACAAAAATGTTGAAAGAAGCATTGGCTAAACGTAATAGTGAACTGCAAGCCTGTAGAAGTGTTTATGCGAAAACAGCCAATAAGCTTCAAAGTTTGGAGGCTCAGCTGCAAGATAATGGTGGACATAGAAGTCCTTCATGTCCAAACATGCTGTTGCCACTTGATGGTTCCATGACTCAAAATGCTACCAGTCCACCAAGCTTGACTTCGATATCAGAAGGTGCAATTGACGACAATGTAAGTTGTGATGGTTCTTGGGCCACAGGAATGATGTCTGAGCTCTCCCATACCAAGAAGGAAATGAATATCGACATTCTTCATAATTCTGAAAATGCAAATCACCTGGGACTTATGGATGACTTTTTGGAGATGGAGAAATTAGCGAATCAGTCAGTTGATGTGAGTGTAGACGTTTCTTGTTCTTACACTTCAAATAATGAGAGTTCTGAGATTGTGAGAAACAACAGCTCAGTAAATGTCACCCATGAGGAGGAATCAGTGTCCAAGGTGCATCTTGGGTCTGATTTGCCGGTAATATGCATGCTTTCAGAAGGAGAAACTCCTGGACACAATCCTGAAATAAGCACAAACCCTGTACGGAATCTCCAGTCTAAGCTCATTGTCATAATTGATTCATTGTCTAAAGAAAATGATGTTAACAAAGCTTTGGAGAATTTGAAACAAGTTCTGCAGGAAGCACATGACAATATAAATCATCAGTCAGTGAGTTTTGTAGTTGTGGGTACTCGCTCTAATGCTCCGTTTGATTGTGAAAATGGTGCAGAATCGGCTACAGAAAAGGCTATAATTTCTTCAGTTGATAGTAAACCTTGTAATGAGACGGCAGCTTCCTTTAGCCAAGAACTAGCATCATCGATTACTCAAATTCATGACTATGTGATGGTTTTGGGAGAAAGGATGAAGGTTGTCCCGGGAACATGTAATGATTCTGAGGATCTCAGCCAAATACTGGAGGACTTCTCTACAATGTATAAGGAGGTTGACAACAGTAAAACTAGTTTGATCCAATTTGTTTCTGATCTTTCTAAGTTGTTGCATAAAACAAATGGGTTTCACCGTAATTTTCTTGGATACAAAATTTCTGAAGCAGAAAATGCTAATTCAGACTGCATCGACAAAGTTGTTCTGCCCGAAAATAAAGGCTCACAGGATTCATCTGGAGATAGATATCAGAACATTGACTTTTCTGATTCCAATTCTGAATCTGATATTCCTCGTGAAGGAAGTCCCATCCGGGCGTCTGAATTGACAGCCAACTTGTGGAAGTGCTCTTGGGAGGATTTTGAACAACTTATTTTGGAGAAAATAAGTTGACAATAGATTTAGGTACATGTATTGAAAACCTTGAAAGCACCAAAATTCAGTTGCTGGATATGGAACGTGAACTGGCTGAAGTTAAGTCACAGTTGTCATCTGCTCAAAAATTAAATAGTTTGTCTGAGACGCAGCTCAAATGTATGGCCGAATCATATAAAACACTTGAAACACGGGCAGAAGAACTTCAAGCTGAAGTAAACCTTCTACGTTCTAAGATCGAAGGAATTCATAATGAGCTTCAAGAAGAGAAGAAAAACCATCAAGATGCTTTGTCTAGATGCCGGAGTCTTGAGGACCAATTGCAAAGGTTAGCTATTGAATGTTTCCGGCTTTCATGCCACATTCCCAAATTCATCATTTACTCTTGTTTGTTTTGTTTTTTTTGGTTATCACCATGAAAGAAACTGATACACAATTTTCATTTTCTATATGTGGCAGGTTCCTTTTCCCTTTAAATCTTTTGAAATGTATACAAAAATATTAGCTTTAGACTATTCTCCTTGTCCCCTTCTCCCTTGATCAGTAACTGCGAACAAGATTGTCGTGTTCTTATACAAGCCAGTTTTTAAATCCTTGTCAAATCCTGTCGGTTTTCAATTTTTAGGGAATTATTTATGGATCACGTCAACTATTTGGTTCAACTTAAGTTATTGGCATTTGGCAATCATTTGGTAGAGTGGGAAAACAGTATTCACAGGATTTAAAAAAGTATTCCTATTGCCTGTCATCATGATCATATTCTGTATCGAGTGCCTTTTTAAGATGCTAACAAACTTCATTGTCTGTTGTTTGACATCCGTTGTTCAGGATGGAGAGTTGCCAAGTTGCTGATATCGATTCCAGGACTAACCAGGTGAATATGCTAATCTTATTTTACTACATTCTGGTAACGCTTTGAAGCATTAATTGAAACGGTTGCATTACGATCATATGAGTCTCTGAAACCATGCTATCAATCTCCAGTCATTATTTCACACCCTTACAATTGAAGAATAATGTGAAGAAGGTTGCTTACCAAAGCAAGAAGCTTTGTTCCAAATAGGCACAGTTTCATTAAAGAGCGACATTGTAAAGAGGATACTTCGTGTAGAGTAAATGTCAAAAAAAATAAATGAATTTCTTACTACACATCCCAAGAATTAGGGAAATAATTTTTAGATATAAACACATACGCACTATGTGCTACGTAGCTTAATCTAATTTATGTTTACGGGTGTATGTTCTTTTCAGGAGAGAGAGCTAGGAGATGCAGCGGAGAAGTTAGCTCAGTGTCAGGAAACAATTCTTGTCCTTGGCAAGCGGTTGAATGCAATGCGCCCACACACAGAAGAAACAACTGCCCCAACAACATACAATGACAGACATAAGGGGGAAGATTTTAATGAAGAACCCATTGTCAGCAACATTAATCTGCAAGGTATGGATCTAGCTGATCAGTCAGAAGTGACTGCTGCTCCTGTTGTCCGCAGGATCAGTGGTGAATCCCCTATGAATTTGTACGATGTTCCATTTAGTCCTGACACGGAAGGAAATAATCTTTACTTAAGGTCGCCTAACAACTCAAACAGCCCCAAGCACAGATATGCAACCTTTCCTTCATCACCAACCCCAGAGAAACATTCCCGTGGATTTACCAGATTCTTTTCAGCAAAATCTAAGAATGGTTTCTAGATCTTTACCATTTTGCATACCACAAGCGTGTTTTGGATTGTCCTATAAGTATTTAAAGAAAGCCAAATCAGCTAGTGTATTCGTGTAGATAGTAACTCAGATCCATTTAGTTGCCACTTTTATTTTTGGCTTCCATTTTTCTTCCCCATCTTTTAAACCTGTTAGAGGTTCATTTGGATTTTTAAATCCTTGAAAGTTGTATGGTTTCCGCATGAAGTTGAGATGATCCCTTGGCTCATATAAATGGGTAATGAGGAGCTTGATCATGGACAAGATCCTCTGTCGTTGTAGGATTTTGTTTGCATATATATATATATATATATATATGTATCTCATGGTTGTGTATATTTCACATGTAGTGTGTTTTTATATCTTAAAACGTAATGGTTTGTAGTGGTCGTCTTTGGTGTATTGCTCCTGTTGCTCGCTTTTAATGGGTGTAAAACATGAACCTTTTAATGCGCTATACTTGAGGAAAATTAAGTGCAGAAACTTCCCATTTCTTGAGCTGTTATGTCAATGCCTCTGCCAAAACGGTTTTTACCCTCGAGGGCCTTTCTACTACTGTTAGAATCTTAGTGTCTGTAATATATAAGAGATGATATGGGTTTTCATATAAATCAGTTAGTCATATTAATTGTAATACCAAAATGAGATCAAAGTCAAAGATACACAAGTTCATACAGTAAAACTCTTAGAACTGGGCCCCAGCTCTGATTACAGAAATGAACTTCTAAACTTTGTAATTAGCCTTTTATCAATGTAGTGAGCGAGTGTCTTACCGTTTAGCACCGGTTACTAAATTTTAGTAAGACACCTTGCTCCAAAAAGTTTAAGCTATCCCTACTATATAAAAGAAAATAGAAATATATGGTGGTTATTTATAATGCCATTTGGTATAACCATATTATGCTTCGTAGTAAAACCTTCATTCGTTTTTGTGGTTGGCACAGACTAAAAGTTTGTATTGATATCTTTTATTTGACTATTTTATTGATAGAAACATAATTATAATTTTCTCTGTTAATGCTCATTTTGTTTTTAGTTAGTTTTTTCTTCTTCTTTTCTTCTTCTTTTCTTTTTTTTGAGGGTCAGTTAGCTTTTTTTTACATGTTTGAATTCTACATCTTTATGGTTCGTTTGTTTGTTTTGAGAGACTGAAATGGTTTTTTTCATTCAAAAGTTTTGAGAGACTGAAATGGTTTTTTTCATTCAATTGTTTAGGTATCGTTATAAGATAATGAAATGAAATGAAATTTCATTTTAACGAAATGAAAAAACTTACCTTTAGAAAATGCATGGAATGAAAATTGACATAGTACGTGGTACTAACCACCCCCACTCTACATTTTAATGGAGAAAATGAATAACAAATTAATGCTAAAATAAATAAATAAATAAAATGAAAAATGAATTAAATGGACATGTGAGAAATGGGATCATTAATTCGGTGAGATGTTGCAACCATATATGGGTTGCACCTATACGATTGAATCTTTTTAGAGGGTCGCAATCAGAAACGAAAACTTCATTCTTAAGAACCCATGAGTGAGAATTTAGGCAATATTCATATGAATTTTCTTAGTCAAAATACTCATAAACACATTTTACATAATTTTCTGAGTCAATAAGAGATCTACAAAAAAAAATGATTGGTTATTACCGAAAAAAAAGAAATGATTGGTTCGTCATTTTTTGTGCAACTCTAGTGCCGGTCTCAAAAGGAGGAAAATATTATTGTATATTGAGAGACGATTACGAGATCCGTGGACATATATCCGGTGTAAAACGCCTTCGAGCGAATGTTCAGACTCACTTCAATTTATAAAAGCATCCACAATCATGAACATCTTAAAAGATTCATGATCGTGTCACATCATCACTTCCACAATACATAAACCTTTTAAAATGTTTTGTATTATTGACTCCGACCGTACATAAACATTTTATCTACTACACGTAAAACTTTTTCCCACTACACATAATGCTTAAAAAAATTGGGAGCTTTTTCGTATAGCTTCAACTGGTTCAGGTTTTCAAACTTATTAGGTAAAGCTTTGGTGACTCATCGTCACTTTAATGGTGAAAAATGCTTTTCTAAAGTTTTAGAAAAAAAATTTAGACCTCCCGTGGGAGGTCCTCTAAGTTGTCTTGTCACGGTTTTGTTATTTTTCGATTCATATATGTCTGTGTTTTAAGAGTTTAGATTTCTCATTAAGTATACATGATTCCTCTTTTAGAATAATTATATTTTTCTAAACAGTGTGGGACTGTGGGTTAATGTTTGTTTAGGTATAACATGACTTATGTTGCGTGCCTATACAATTTCTCCATAATTAGGTGACTTCTATCGGCGCCACGTATTTAATATCTTTTATTTATTTCAGGCACCACACATTTCTTTTCCGGTACCACATTAGGAACGTCAATGTCATTAACGTTTTTCAACCATTATACATGTATAACTATAAAGTTAGTGTCAGTGACATTGTTATTGAAAATCAACGTCAATGCTAGTGACGTTAGTATCGAAAACTAACGTCAATGTCACTGACATTATTTTGTATAAAAAATCGTGATGCTCGTAATAATTTTTTGAATATCAGAAGCCATTGTGGTACCAGTAAAAACCTCCTATAATTAATTTACTCTGACCACCGGTATCGTTTAAGTTCTAATTTTAGGATGATCATGGTGTAAGTATTGAACCACCATGTCATCATTTTTACTAATTTTAGGATGATCATGTTGTAAGTATTGAACCACCATGTCATCATTTTCAAGAAAATTCATTGGTAGTCTTTTTCTAAAGGTAGGGGCCCAATTTAAAACAGTAATGTCTATTGATTGAGGACCACCAATTAGAATTTAGTCCATTATCAACCTAAAATTAGTGAAGTTTAATATAGTCGCATAAGACATACAGATAAGTGGGTCATCATAATAGTTGGAAGACAAGTATTTTTTTGGGGGCTTTTCTAATTATTTTAACAAGTAGTTAAAAAAATAAGCCAAAACAACTAAAAACATTATAAACATTTCAAATCTCAATCAATTCTTTATTCATGGTCATGTTATTTTATTGGGTTGCATTTGTTAGGATTTTTTTTTTTATTTACATTGGGCTATAGATTCAGTTAAAATCCAGAAATTTACACTATGCATATATATATTTTTTTTTGAAAGGAAAAAAAAATAAAAAAAATGCATAGTGTAAATTTTTTAGTTCACTTTTACTTTTTTATTGGTTTTCTTGTATCACTTCAAGAAAGATTTAGATCACATTATCTTGTTTTTATGATAAATTTTATTATACAATGACCATCAAATGAAGAATTGACGATACGCATGCAATCACTCTTGTTGTGAACTTGTGATAGATGTCTATCAGAGTTTGATGGTCGGTGATCACTATAAAATTTACGTGTTTTTCATACATGAAAAAAAAAACCCGTTTGCATGTTATTGCATTGCCACAGAGTTCAGTAAATTGATTTTTATTATAACTCGGCAATGGTACATGCATATGATCTTACGAATCTATGGTGATTCTCTTGATATGTATGATTCTTGACAATACTGGATATCGTTCGGTATGAAATCGAACAAACAATCGGGTAATTAGACCTTGAGTGATGATCCAAAGAGCCTTTATAACGGGCATGCAAAACGAACATGGCATGGGAGGTTCCAGAGCTTACCTCCGGTGGGACACTCCAACGCTCAAGTTAGTATGATCATAGAGGAATATCTACGAAGACAATGAGCTTAGCATGCAAAAGTATGTGTATATTTTGCATATAATGGGTGTACCTGATAATCAAATGAGACGGATGACCCTTTTATATAGTGCCCATCATGGGTGATTTACTGCGCTTTGAAGTAGTGGATATGTCTTGGGGCAGTTACGAGGCCATTATGAAGCAGTTATGGCTCATGGAGTAATGCTTGAATGCTCGCTTAATGGAGATAACGCTTATATGAGACTGAGAACAACATGCGTCATATCAGATATAAGGGACCAAAGGTGACATGCACCACGTCGGCTGTAAGGGACTATAGATGACCCGCGTCACGCCAGCCAAATAAGTATAAGGGGCGACCCGGTCCATGTTGAAGTCGTGTCTTGTTAATCGAGTTCCGATATCAAGCTGAGCCCATGTCAGATTTAGGAGGTGGCCTTCATTATTCTGTATGAGGCCCGATGAGTGCACATGGAGGGTGACTGATATCACCTATGTCTAATGCCGCTCCACATCTGAGTTAGGATATGTATTGTAGGTTAGATTTGAGCAAAGAGGAAACGGCACGATTTTAGAGGTATGAGTTTAACCGTTCTGACGTAAGTGGCATATGCCAGGTTGTATCATTATGAAATTCGAAACGGCGATTTGTTTTCTTGAGGTGTTGAATTATGAAATTTCTTGGAAGATCACATTGATCGGATGAAGTACGAGCATACACGCCTCTTCGGATACCTTCCCTTATTGCTATAAAATGAGGATTAATTCTCCTATTCATTTCTTTACAATTTTCCAACTTTTCAGAGCTATGGTGAGAGAGATATGTGCCTTTTAGTCTTCTTTGAGAGAACTAATGAAGCCCTTTTCTTCCGTTATTTAATACTCCCTCCGTTCCATAATATCTGATCACGATTAAAAAAAGATTCGCTCCAAAATAACTGGCGCGAGTCGCATTTCAAATGGAATATTTAATGTATTTTTTCTACTTTACCCTTTATTAAATCGATATTTTGGTATTCCAAATGCCTTTTGTTTCAAATGCTTTTTTAGTTGAGGCGTTATAAGATATTTCATATAAAAGTCAACGAATAAATGATTTCTTTAATATGCAATGCGATTCGATAACCGTGATCGCTTATTTTAAACTGGAGAGAATAGAATCATAACATCGAGTCGTAAGACTATCATAAATACCTCATCCAATGAGAGCCTTAGCAGGAAGGTAGCTAGGTTGGAAATGGGAGGACTTCCATCTCGGCCATCTGAGTCAGGTTCATGCTTTGGTGAATAGAACTCTCAAGCCAGGATGCACGCGATACGGATACGCTGATCACGGATACACGCAGATACGCGATACGCCGATATAAGATACTGGATATGCCCAGTATTTGTAAATAATAAAAATATAAGGACTAAACTGTAAATAATAAATTAAAAAAATAATATATATATATATATATAAATAGTAAGGTTCGAACTCATTCTTTAAGTATCATGTTTTTCGGATACGCGTATTTATAGTCAAGATACGTGTATCCGGTAAAGTATCCAACTTTTAACATCTCAGATTACACATGGACGACGCTCTTGATCAAACTCTGGGAATCGTAAGCAATTTTTTTTTAATCTTGCAATAAAAATATATTAGCTCATTTCTTTTTCTTTTGGAAGACCTCGCACATATTTCTTTTTTCTCATTTAGTACGTCTTTACACCGCATATAAATCTTGATCTGACCTCGTACGTTAAAGGTTTAAAGTTAAAACTTTAAGTAATTCGGGAACTAAGTAATTTTTTTTCGCAAGATTAGTAGTTTCATTTGATCCCTCAAAAAAAAAAAAAAAAAAAAAAGTTTCATTTGAAGAAAGTGCAAGACAAGTAAATTATTATTAACTTTTTTTTTTATAGTTCCAAACAAGATTTTCGGAAATAGAAATCAAGTTTCATTCATAAAAGAACAGCAGTACTTTTTTTTTTTTGAGGGGAAGAACAGTAGTACTTTTATATCATCACAGGGACAGGGTACAACGTTACACGGATGGCCTCAGCAAACGTGAAAAATACATCTCTCCATAATTACAATTACATCAGAGTAAAACCCCATAATGCACTCAGGATTTCCTCTAATTAGCCACAAAAAGAAAGAGAAAAAAGACTCCAAAGTCTTTTAAAAAAAAAAATAATAATAAAAGGAAACATTTCGGTTAAAAATTGAAGAAACCTCGAAGCCCCGATGAGAGAACGATCGATGTCGTTCATACGAGTTCATACGCAGTACTCCTATTGTTAATTAATCATACAAATAATTAAATCAAATAAAAAAAACAAAGAATTATCTAAGCATGGAAGTTAACGATTCGAACACAAGCTCGTCACAAGGAAGAGTAAGGCCCATATCATGATCAAACCCGAACTCTTCTTCGGCTCGATGTAAGAGTGCTTGAAACTGGAGGGTATTCAAGAAAGAGATGGGGACTATGTATCTGCTTCTGTTATCTCCAACATAAACAACAAAATGGCCTTTCGGTACGTCGATAGGGTGCCCTTCATGATCGTATCCGCCTTTGTTTTTACCCAAGCTTGAACATCTCTTTAGGATCTGCTTGATCACTGCTGTCTGTGACATTTTCTTCTGCTTTTTTATGGCCATTATTATTTTCAATTAATTAATTATTGAAGAATTTTGAAGAGGAATGTGTTTGGAGAAGTTGAAGTGGATGATGGATATAATTGGATAGGAGATTGTTGTATTATATATAAAGGAGGAAGAAAGTCTTCCGTACCACTTTATACTAAAAGTTTATTATTTTTTTATAGTTTTTATCCGGAAGAACAAAATTATCAAAAATCAAGATTGAAAGACATCATTATTTAATCGTGATAAAAGAATACCATTATGAGAATAAATATGTAAGAACAAATGTTGAATAAAGTAAATATGAAGTTACATTGTAAACAAAATGAACATTAACACGCAAGAATAATTGCGATTTTTGTTTTTTATAATTATGAAAGTATTCTTTTATCCTTCCGCATCTATTTATTAATTTTTTTCGTCATCAGAAATTTCTCTCTATTTTTTTATTTTACTTATACTTTGTGTTTTAATAAATTGAATTCTGTTAATTAAGCGAATCCCATATATATATTATGGCTCTACCAAATATATTGATGTGACCAACTTCATTAGGAACACTATTGTGTTTTAGACTACGGTACAATTCTGTTAATTAATAAGGTTTAGGTTTAAATGCAAATTATTGTGTTCTATGTTATGGTATAATGTTTAGTTGTATCATTTTCAATCTATTTCTTTATTTTTATTACATATTAAAAATGTGTATTTGTAAATGAGAGTGAATATATTACTTCCAATCTATTTGTTTATGTTTATATAGTAAAAATGCCTTTGTATAAAAGAGAGTATATTTCTATCCTTTTTTTTTTTTAACAGCATTTTTGCGTTTTTTTATGTATGCGATGATGGTATTTGTTAACAAAGTTTACATAAAGTAATCAAATAGTGTGAAGATGGTTTGTCAAAGAGACATGTAAATGATTTTCAATGAATAAATATTGTATGTATTTTCAGTGAAAGATTTCAAAATGATTATTACTATCGTAAGGTAAACAAAAACAAACATCGACCTATAACTTTTAAACTAAAAATGCTAAATATAGTGTTAGAAAAGAAACATCGAAATATAACTTCCAAATCTAAAATGCTAAAGATTTGAGGCGGCATTTGCGAGAAGAGGCGAGACATCGAATTTATGTAGTTTTATCAACTAAACTAATGACTAAAGGGAACATATATTTTTATGGTGAAAAATACTATTAAAATATAAAATCATCTTAAAGTCCAAATTACGTACAATAGCTCAAAAATTGAGATATGAATAATTAACAACAATCTACAGTCCAAATAACAACCGAAGCTAAAAGGTAAACAACAATCTACACACAATGTGGGATATTTTTTCTAAAACCCAAATAACAATTTATCAAACAATGAGTTATAGCCAATATAGTTTATCTAAAATAATACATTTCAGCTGATGTATCTAATATTAAAGGCTAAAACCGTTTTTTTTTTATAAAGGAAGATTAATGTTAAACTCCAATTAATAATCGCCGTGGGATGTTTATCCATAACTCTAACAGATATGATCAACTTAATCTATAGACCTCTAGATGATGGAAAGATATTAGTTTATTACTCTATATATATACTGCCATGTTTAAAAATACACATATTTTATCCTATAAAAAATATATATACATATATTTATTAGTAGTATCTAATTATTACTATAAATGTTGGATCATAAATTATTTAATCATTCCCATGTGCGCATGTTTGTGGAAGCAAAAGTACATGCTACTTTCCTAAACTCGAAAACTCAAGGACATCGATAAACTTGAGGAGTTGGTCTTTGTTGGCTTCAACAGTAACAACATGGACCCCCCCCAACCCCCCTCCCCCACCCCCACCCGTACAAAATAACTTATGTGGATTTGTCGTTTTTTTTTTTACCTCAAGTTATTACTGTCGGAGGATTAATTAGTGGATAACATCTATGAATTAGGTGTGTAGAATTATGTTGTGAAATCCACTAAGAGATTTATTTCAAATGTTCTCTATAATTATTTAATAAGAGCCTAAGGTATCAATAATGTCTACTTAACAAGTAGATATTGATGGAAATATGAATCACTCAGTTTTGATATTGGGTGAATGATAAATTAATACTCGAAATAGTGTGGATAAATCTTGTTATAAATACAAGATAAACACAATTTATCAGATCCGTGAATATGAAGGGCCATTAATGTAGTTTATTTACATAGATAAGATTAATGTGTTCTTGGATATAGATTAGCATTGATGATGTTTAACATTGATGTTGTAATAACGACAATCCTTAAAGAAGGAACTTTCAAGTTCAAAGTATGTGTATAAACTCTCTACAGAATGGAAATGAAAAAGATATATACCAACAGAAATACAACACACATCATACTTCAGATAAATTTAATGAACAGCTTTAAGATCAGTAAGAGTTCGAAGTTGTTAGAGAGTTGAAGACTCTCCTCTTGTGCAGTAATTAAACTGTTGATTACGTGAGACAAATCTTACTTAGTACCGCAAATATAAGTCGAAGAAATTGTTTTAAGGACATAGAGTTTTCTCGCCTCAGTTTAATATATCCTTTCTGTTTCTTTTGATTTTCATACATTTTATTATTATAATAGTCTCTTTCAGATACATTAATAAATAATTGTTCTTCATCTTTCTGTTTTTTTTTATTTTACTTCGCATACTATACTGAAGGTGTAACGATTACTAGGCTGGGAGATGCTTGCGGGCAAACACTCGACCTCCACACAATTTATTACCCAAACTAATTTAGTGTATATTTGTCAATACATTAGGGAAAAAAAAAAAGGAATAATAGAGTTATTCCTTTAAATCTACACAATTTTTACACCTAACATAATTTTGCGGTTGTGATTTTTTCAATTTTTTTTTATAATCTTTTTACTGGTAAAAAATATATGGTGAAATGATGGTGTAGAAATGATGTAGACTTGAAGGAATTAACGGACCCAAGCATAGACAAGGGTGAACGCAGGTTCCTGCTTGAGAGAGTAATTACTCTCTAAAAAAAAAATTGTATATTCTTAAACATTGACTTTGATAGCTGTTAAGCATCATCATTTGTTTTTCTTAAGAGACAAATTTTAGGGTGGTCCAAATGTAAGTTTTGGACCACCATGTCATCACTATATTCATTGGTAGACTTTTTTAGAAGTAGGACCTAATTTTATATCTTTAAATCTTATCGGAGAAAGCGCACTAATTGTGATTTGATGGCCTACGGCCAATCTAAAATTGTGTTTCTTCGATATGTTTTATTATGTTCTACGGTTCACGTAAAGAGGCTTTTATTCCACTTTGCTTATTATTTTTCTGGGAAGCATTACAAGAACAAAAAAATTAATAAATGGCGCTGGAAGACAAAAATAACATTTTCACGATTATAAAAGACAAAAATCACAATTATACTTCACGTGTTAATATTCTTTGTGTTTTCACAATTATTCTTTATATTTACTTTATTCCACATTTATTTATTTTATATGTATTATTTTTTTCACTGATTAAATTACGATTGTTCTTCTATCTCGGATTTTTGATAATTTTGTTTTACGATAAAAATCTATATTGTTTTATTATGTATTACATCGTCTCATATTATAATTAGTATTTCAACATAAAAATTTCTAATATTTTTAGTTTTTAACGATGCCAAGTAAACATTCATTATTTTGCAACTTCATCTTATCTTACCGATAATATAAAGAGAAAATAGATGAGTTGTAGTGCCTTCAAGTACCTCGTGTTTTGATTAAATATTTTCAATAGTCACATATATGGTATAAAAATGTGTCATAAGGGAATTGGGTGCCCAAAGCATCCGGTAATTCCAAAAATATTGTATTTTATTTTATAAGTATTATACTAATGATAATAGTAGAATGATATTTCAGATTTTTATTATAAAAGAGTAAAAAAGATTTTATTATAAAAAATCGATTAAAAGCACTGCAAATATATTACGTACAACAACAACAAAATGTATATCTACTGATGATGCCTAAGGGGAAATTTGTTTGGAACATGGTCCGGTCCAGTTTTGTAGGACGGCCCCTTTGGAAGGCCGTTCACATGTTCTGTGAATGAGATTGGTTTGTCATTAAAAGATAAGAACAAAAGAAAATAAATACTAACATGCAGGACCCATGCATATGCATTTTAATTTTTTCTTCTTCTTCTTCTTCAAGAAAAAAAAAAAAAAAAAAAATATCTCATGAAAAAGACACAGCATCTGATTAATTACCCAATAGGCAAACAAGGCCAAGCTTGTATCAGAGTGGAAATAGCTTCTGTTGAAGCCACATGATGACCATGTTACTTTTGCTCCCCATTTCTCTCTCTCTCTGCAGGTAAAAACAACCTTGCAGCACCCTGCTTTATATGTTCATTTTAAACCTACCACCTGTTAGGAAAGTGTCTCATGTACGGAGTGATTACGGCACAGGTCTATAATTATCGGAAGTAATTCCGTAAGAAAAAATAGTACACGAGAATAAAATTCATTTTATTAAATGCATCTAACGAAAGGAAATTTCCCGGCCAAGCCTGTTGAATTTTCAACGGGCTGGGGAAAATTTCAACATGGCGATGGGGAAAATTCAACGGGCTGGAGGAAAATTCAACGGGGCGAGTGGGAAATTTCAGAAGGAAACTTAAAAAAAAAAATGTCAGGTCTAACACGACCTGACATGAAATAAGAGGTGTTAAAATGACTTGAAAATACACTTTCTCCTAACCCTTTAATAAAGCGGAAGAAGGATGGTAAATCCATATATATATATGATATCTAACAATTTCCTAATAAAAGAGATCAACAAGGCTATATCAGTGATGCAACTTCTACACCACAAAGAGAGACTCATCATTGTAGTAGGGTTTTCTTTGTTTCTGGTGGCCATGTGGTACTATCCTTGAAAAGTTGATTAATCTTTAGATGTAGAAAATTCACAATAAATATTATATCAAAATGTAATCAGCCTTACATGTAATGAAACACATGTATTTAGAGTATGCGCCTAGCTTAAGAACTACTGCGCTTAAACTGCGCTCCAGCGGGGGAGATCCAGGCCTCGGCTTCAAGCAGCAGCGATAGTTTAGTTTGAGGATATGCACAGATTTTGTCATAAACAAAAATAAAACAAATGATTTTGATTAACTTTGCGATGAGCTTATTTTGAAACGGAGGAGTAGTTACTCAACGGTTTGTGAAATCATTACCTTAGTATAAGATTCTTCCGCCCCAAAAATATGCTCTCATTTAACTTTTTAATTTTGTCACATAATATTGAATGAGAATAAGAAGACATAATGATCAAGATGCAAGGTGTTGGTTCATTGAGACACACATCAAACACCTTGACTCACTAGTTGGTTGAAGAGTTAGTTAGTGAGATTGGAGGTCATTATAACCGCTTTCACACAATCACTTCAAGGATCAACTGCTATATATACCTATCAATAGCTACAGATCAGCGTTAGTCCAAATATAGAACATTATGATGTAATTGCACTTCTAGATATACAATACACATTGTTCTTAATGTAAATATTTTTCTTCTTGTTTTGCATCAATGGAGATTTCGCTTTTCTTTAGTCTTTCTTCTTTCCGATTTTAGTTTATGAATTCTACATGGTATCGTAGAATTCAAGCTTGTTATAATCGCTTTTGCCTTTTATCTCTCGATTTCTTCTCCAGGATGTTCTCTCGCTTTTTTTGGATTTCAGACTGCTTTTGAGTTTCAAACATGGATGCAAATCGAATCAAGTGATTTTGCCTAACAAATCACGCATATTCATCCTAGTGAAAATCCTTCGCTAGTCTTGGTACATCCTCCTCTTAACAACAAGAATTTTCATCATTGGAGTTGGTCAATGAAGAGCCAACTGATTACTACGAACAAACTCGGTTTCATAGATGGTTCGTTGTCTAAACCTGCACCTAATGATCCAAATTACCAGGTATGGCAACAATGCATTTGTTAGTGCTTGGTTGGTAAATGTTGTGATTCCTTCAATCGCACAAAGTATCATGTTAAAACACACAGCCAGGGATATTTGGTTGGATCTTGAATCCAGATTTTCAAGATTGGATGTTCTTAGAGTTTCTGATTTGTTGGAAGAAGTGCATACTGTAAAGCAAGGTGAACTAGATGTCACTATCTATTTTACTCGAGTCAAGACACTATGGGATGAGATTGATTTTATGAGGCCTACACCGGTTAGTAAATGTGAACCTAGGTGTACTTGTGATGTACTTAAGATTTTTGCTGCTTATGCAGAGACATAAAAGGTGGTCAGGTTCTTAAAAAGGTTGAATCCGAAATATTCTCAGGCCATGACACATGGACAGTTGATGCAGCCTGTGCTAGATCTCCACAATGTCTTTGCCATGGCTTTAAAACTTGAAGCACAAAAGGATTATGTTTTAACTCATTTTGCTCAGGCTCAAGTTTTCTACAACATGTCTTTTAGTCAGTCTGGTAATGGTCTTGCACAAAGATCAAAGAATAAAGAGATACAAAGGCCCAATGCAAACTCTGGCATTAACAATTTCATGAAAGGAAGTTTTGGTCAAGATAAAAAGAAGGTTCAATGTACTTTCAGGTATATCGCCACATATCTTGTGGACAAGTGTTATAAGAAACACGGTTTTCCACTTTTAAGCCAAGAGGCGGGGTAAATATGGTAGAATCCACATCTGGTGGTGGTAGTGATAATACCATAAACTCTGGTTTTGAGACTGATGCTAATCCTGTACCTTTTGCATTAAATGATGAATCTGTCACTTTGAATAAGGCACAGTACCTGCAACTCCTCAGGCTGTTGGACACCCAAAAACCAGATAGGTTTGATCATATGGCTAACCAGGCAACTGTATTGACTGCTAATTTTGCTCCCACTCCTGACACAACAGGTATGTCCAAGTCCACCATGTCTTGGATTATTGACTCAGGAGCCACTGATCATATTGCTAATAGTTCAGATGTCCTTGTTAATTCAAGGCCTATTAACCATATAAGAGTTGGCTTGCCTAATGGTTCTAATGTTACAGTTTCACATATAGGGCAAGTTTCATTATGTACTGGACTGATCCTATCTGATGTTTTATGTATACCTGATTTTAAGTATCTCTTTGGCAAAGTTAACTGCTAATAGTTTTTGTTCTTAACAAGTGTTTGATTCAGGACAAGAGACCTGGGAGTCTGATTGGATCAGCTAGCAAGTCAAGAGGTTTATATGTGCTGGATAGCCCTGATACATGGTTTATGGTTGTTGATTGATGAGCGAAAAATTCACCCACTAAAAATACATTTATAAAGACTCGCAAAACCGTGGGTAAACTAACTCTCTAACTGGCAGAGTACCAGGTCGATTGCTAGGATAGCTACAGGAGTACGAGGTCGTCCCAAGAGAAATGTGGTTGTGAGTACCAAAGCGAACGTAAAACTTAGTCTAGGCGATCCAAGTTTTAGGTGAAGTTTTTATACTAATGCAAAAAGTAAAGATTATTCTAACGAGATTAACTAGGTGATTAAAAAGCATATAATTTGAGCCACGATCCAACAAAGTTATCTCTCCACAGAAAACTTGATAAGGAGTGTGTTTTATCCGATTCGGTTCATAAGATATTCACGGGTGTCAACTTTTTATTCTTGCGTTAAGATCTCGAATAGCTCTCACTTAACCCCACACTAGGTTTATTAACCTCCCTTGTAGAGAGCTAACTCGCCAACATGGTTGACCGGAATAAAAAGCCGTTGAAAAACCTCACTAAAACATAATTTTAACGTATCACTTAGGTTGCCAATCTAACGATTAAGACTATGGTTTAGTGATTTTAAAACATGTTTCGCACATCTCGTAAAAATAAGAATCTCATTTGTGCATAGTCCAGATCTGTCACTTAGATTATCAATCTAACAATCCGACTATGATTAGTGATATCCATATCTCACATCTCACCGCAAAATACATTTATAAGCTCGATGTAACCGTGAACAAAGTTGTCAATTTTATTCAAAGTTATTAAAATGATCAAAACAAGTTTAAAACATGATTTTATCATACGAATGTTTAATTAAGCACAACACAACTCCATCTCGTATCCCGAGGGTTGATTTTACCCGCTTTCACATAATTCGCTATGTTGAGTTTAACTACTCATATTAACTAAAAATAACAAAACGAAAGAAAGCAAAACGAAAAAGATAACTACAGATATATGATATATATGATAGATATATATATAGATATGTATATATATAATATAATGTATATATATATATATAAATTTATACTAATTGCATAAAATGAAATAAACATAAAAGAAAGAACGGAAATGAAATTATATTAAAAGCGATAACTAATGGGTTATTACACCGACATTATAACGACATATATTACTACATATGTAATTTCAAAACATAATTAAAAGAAGGAAGAAGAAGGAGAAGAAGCGGGGCAAATGGGCACTGCACGATCCTCTGTATATATAGGCAAATATAAGGGAACCGGATCGATCCAAATTGTGCCGGATCGATCCGAGCTCATCATCACTAATGATTACAAAGAATACGCAAAGACACGCAATGGAGAATTTTATATATAATTATATATTAAACTTCTAAAATTCATATCTCTGAAATGTAGACTCCAAAAATCATGATTCAAACGTCATTAGAAAGCTCTCGAAAAACTCTTCAACTTTCATGAAGGACACTTCTTCAGAAAACACCTTTTTGATGGGCCATTCCCATTACGTGTCGTTTGCGACATTTTCCTTAATACAAATCAATTAAATTACTTGACCACCATTTGAGTTGTAGAAGTCCGATTGACTTGATTCAAAATCCATTGGAAATCTTTCTTGAAGATATACAACTTTCATGAAGGATTCTTTTTCATAAAACGCCGCTTGATGAGCCATTCGTATGTCGTGTCGTTTTTTCGGGTTTTACTTATTACGAATCGATTAGCCACTTGGTCATAACTTGAGTTGTAGACCTCCAATTAACATGATTCAAAATGCGTTGGAAAGCTCTATCAAAGATCTACAACTTTCATTAAGAAGTCATCCCCTGAAAATGCCTCTAAGCTGGGTCAAATCTCCGTCGAAAATATGTAACGATTCAAGTATTTAGGAAAAACGACTTTTTGAACTCGTAAGCTTGTGGCACCTTCTTCTAACCCTCTAAACACCTCTTTTAGGGCTCAAAACATGTCGTTACGTAGAATCTTGGTCCACTTATGATTCTCGCAATAAACCACCAAAATACCAAACGTAAATCTGACACTTACACCTTCTAAGTTACTAAACCGGTACAAAAAAACTAATAAAACTTCTAAAACACGATATTTTACATAATAGTTACTACTTATATATTTTTATGAAACTTAGGAATTAATGACTCGAATCGATATAAAAATACTCGAAATGATATCGAAAAATAAAAGAAAAGTTATAAAAATAACGGTGAATTTTTCTCATATCATTGATCACAAAGTTTCTGCTGTTGAAAGTAGAATAGATAGTAGTGATCTTTGGCATTATAGATTAGGTCTTTCTCATAAAAGATTGACTGGTTTGCATCTTGTTTCTAGTTCTGATTCTGTGAACAATGTATGCCACATTTGTCATTTGGCAAAATAGAAAAAGAATTCTTTTCCTCTGAGTGTTTCTTCGGTTAATAGTGTCTTTGACTTGATTCATATTGATATATGGGGACCATATAGACATCGATCTGTTCATGCACAATCCTATTTTCTCCTATTGTTGATGATTACTCTAGATTCACTTGGTTATTCTTATTGAAATGCAAGTCGAAGCTAGAGACCTAGTTAAATCTTTTGCCGCTTTGTTTCTGTACAATTTGATAAACATATTAAAGTTTTAAGGACGAGATAATGGCCATGAGTTTAACATGCCGATTTTTATAAAGAAAAAGGCATTATACACCAAACATCTTGTGTTGATACTCCTCAACAAAATGGGATTGTTGAAAGGAAGCATCAACATATACTTAATGTGCTAGAGCCTTGAAATTTCAAATCTAATGTGCCTCTAAAATATTGGGGATATTACATGTTGTAACCCTCATCAATATGACACCTTCCCCAATCATAAGTAATAAGATACCATTCCAATCATTGTATGGTAAATAACCGCTTTATGGTGATTTAAAAGTGTTTGGTTGCCTTGTTTTTGCCTCCACTCCAACTCATAATAGATCAAAATTTGATCCTAGGGCCAAGGAATGTGTATATCTTGGTATACCACAATATACAAAAGGTCATATTCGCTTGCTTGATAAGTCCACTAGTGGACATCTTTGTTTCTAGGGATGTGAAATTTTATGAAACTATTTTTCCTTTACAAATTATAGACACGGGTACTTTCAGTAGCACTGTGCCCTTGCCAGTACCTTATGTTTCTGGTATAGATATGTCCATATCTGCACCTGCTGATCATGAGGAAACTAAAAATCTTGATGCTGATATATGCCTGATCCTCCTGTATATGATCTTGATGTTCCACAACAACAAGTGCATCAACAACCACCAGTCAAGAGATCTACAAGAACCAGACATCAACCTTCATACTTGGCAGAATTTGTCTGTCCACAGAACAAGTCTACACATACAATCAACAATGTCCGGAGTTACCAACATTTATCCAATGGCTACAAAATTTCTATTTGACAGATGCTATGACAGAACCAAGGACTTACAACCAAGCCATCAAGCATGAATGCTGGAAGGAGGCAATGCAAAAAGAGCTGGATGCCTTACAAGCCACAAATACATGGCAAGTTGTAGCTCTACCTCCTGGAAAAAGGACAATAGGCTGCAAATGGGTGTATAAAATCAAATACCATATAGATGGATCCATAGAGAGATACAAAGAAAGGCTAGTTGCTAAAGGCTATACACATACATATGGCATATATTATGAGGAGACTTTTTCACATGTTGCCAAAGTTACCACAATCAGAACACTGTTAGCTCTGGCTGCATCACAGAACTGGCATATTCACTAGATGGATGTAAACAATGCTTTCTGCATGGTGATCTTGATGAAGAGGTCTACATGGATTTACCACTAGGGTTTCACACTGACATACCTAATCCAGTTTGCAAACTCACAAAGTCCTTATATGGCCCCAAACAGGCCAGTGGACAGTGGAACACAAAACTGACTTCAGCACTAGTAGATATTGGTTTCCAATAGTCAAAACATTATAATAGTCTGTTTACTAGGGGAGAAGGAGATACTTTCATAGCACTATTGGTCTATGTGGATGACATTATAGCTACAAGTGCATTTATGACACCAATCAATGAAGTCAAGCAATTACACACCAGATTCCAAATCAAGGACATTAGAGCATTAAGATATTTTCTAGGAGTTGAGGTAGCTAGAACAGATCAAGGCATTTATATTAACCAGAGGAAATATGCCCTTAATCTGTTAAGAAGAATATGGTTTTACAGAAGCAAAACCAGTTAACATACTCCTCAATTCTAAACAAAAGTTATCTGCAGGAGACTCTGAATTACTTTCTGACAACGCAGCATACAGAACATTAGTAGGAAAGCTCATATAGCTATCTTTTACAAGGCCGCTTATAGCATTTGCAAGACAACAATTAAGTCGATGATCTCACAAAGCCTCACGTGAATCATATGCAAGTTGCACATAGGTTACTCAGTACATCAAAAGGAATCTCCTCCTTCAAGTTGCTCTTTCATGTACACACAACAAACTAGAATTGAAGGGGGTACACAGATTCAGATTGGGCAAATGTGAAGACTCCGTAAAATCTATCTCTGCAACATCATGTTCCTGTGGACAACCTCATCTCATGGAAAGCAAAGAAACAAACAACAATAGCAAAAAGTTCATCGAGGCGAATCACAGGCAATGGCAAGTGCCACATGTGAATTACAATGGTCGGTTTATATCATGAAAGACTTACACATTCCAAAGACTCTTTACCACCCTACTATTTTGTGATAATACTCCAATACACATTGCTAAAAATCCTATCTTTCATGAAAGGACAAAGCACATTGAGTTGGATCGCCATATTACAAGAGATAAGGTGCGGTCAGATTCTTAAAATCGGTGCCACCAGACACACTTTCAATTAGCGAGATATCCTTACAAAGGCACTAGATGCACCTCTATTCCATTACTTCCTAAGCAAAATAGGAACTCATTCCCTATTTCTGCCATCTTCTCCACCTACATCTGTTCTGGATGAGAATACGAAGACATAATGATCAAAATGATCAAGCTTCATGATATTCAGCTTGAGGGGGGGCTATTGGATGAGAATAAGAAGACATAATGATCAAGATGCAAGGTGTCGGTTCATTGAGACACACATCAAACACCTTGGACTCACTAGTTGGTTGAAGAGTTAATTAGTGAGATTGGAGGCTGTTATAACCGCTTTTCAAACAATCGGCTCAAGGATCAGCTGCTATATATACCTATCAATAGATACATATCAGTGTTAGTCGAAATATAGAGCATTCTGATGTAATTTCACTTCTAGATATACAATACACCTTCTTCTTCATGTAACCGTTTTTCTTCTAGTTTTGCATCAATGGAGATTTCAGTTTTCTTTAGTCTTTCTTCTTTCCAGTTTTAGTTTATGAATTCTACACATAATGTAAGTTAAGTTAAATAACCAATAAAGCATTTATTACATTTTTCTTATTTTACCCTTCATTTATTATATAAACATTCAGTTTTCACTACTTTACATTTATAACAATCAAAGATTATTTTAGTTTTTTCCATCAAAATTAATGATAAATAACCAATTAAACCAACGTTCTTAATAAGTATGGATAAATCTATACGGACTACATTTTGGGACGAACGTAGTAATCTTGTACTATCTAGCAATTAATCAAATTTAGGCGCCAAAAGCAAACATAATTAATGAATACCAAATGTGAAATATTTAAGGTGGGCATTATTGTCGGGATTAACTTTGATAATGTCCAACAAATTTTATACTCCTTCGCTCCACAAACGATCGAGGTAGTTGTCAAAATAATTTGTTCCATTTTATGTGAGGCAATACATTTTCCAATACTACATTTATTGTGTTTTTACTTGATCTACCCCTATTTATTACACTATGAGATATAAAAAAGAAGGTCAAATTAATTATATACAAGGACATTCTAGTCATTCCATTGTAAAAGTTAATGCATTAACACACATCCTTAATATGCGTGATTTTGACAACTAGCTCAGATAAATTGGAACAGAGGGAGTAGAAGCAACATGATATATATATCTTCTTGACTTTGATACTCGTGACAGAGCACCATGATATATACTCCTTATTTTCCGAAATAACTAAGGCAGTACTAAAAAGATTCGTTTTAAAATAACTGAGGCGTAGTTATATTTCTAATATAGCATTTGTTGTGTTTTTCCTACATTTATTCTTATTTATTAAGGGGTGAGAAAATAAATATAACATTACATTAATCATAGACTAAAAGCTTTTTAGTCATTTGGGATTCAAGTTAAATTATTAACTCATATCTTTAATATGCGTGTTTTTGACAATTGCGCGTCGCTTATTTAAAGAACGGATGGAGTATATATATATATATATATATATATATATATATATATATATATATATATATATATATATACACTCCATCAATTTCAAAATAACTGAGGTTCTTATTAAAAGTTTTGTTCCAAAATAACCGAGGAGGAATATTTTTCAATACAAAATTTAATGCATTTTTCATTTTTTACTCATCTTTTTATTTATGCACTAGCATTATTTACCCCATTTTCCATAAGGATATTTTAGTTTTTATGTAATCAATGCCAAAACAATTAATTACTTTCTTAATCTGTGTGCATGTTGCAACTGCCTCAGTTATTGTGGAACGGAAGGAATATATATATAGAAAAAACATGTATATTTTAAATATAAAAATAATTACTATTACAAAATTCAACCTGATGTGAAGTGTGAAATATCGTTAGTTACCGTAATAGTAAAAACAATAAACACAAGATGGTAGACGCAACCAAAAAATTTATTTTTGGGTGAGCTAGTTATTATCTATGTATGGTCGGATCGATGAGCTGTATTAAGATAACTGACTATACATGTTGGATATAATTATAGGTTTTTTACGTACCACCCGCATGGGTAGCTCAATTGGTTTTCGGGTGGCAGATTGCACCAAGAAACGCATGATCAAATCCCGACAACCGTAGTGTGAGAGTTAGCTCGGAATTCAGGGTGATTCATTGTGGGCACTGGATCCTGATCCACCCACCTAAGAGGCCCCTGAGTCATCATAATTAACCTTCTCACCATTTTGTCGGGTCGGGATAGAGGACCCTATGGACGAGGAATGTCACCTTTTTGCACCAAGGTTTTTTGTTGTACCAAAATTAATAATTCTTAGTCACCCTAAGCCCCTAAGTATTTAGCTATCTTGGGCAGTTGGGCAACAAGTGTGACTGCATTGTCAAGAAAACTATAAATTGAAAGAATACAGAGAGAGATGGCAAAAATAAAAGAGCAACAAATATTGTTAAATCGTTTGTATCAATTCATCGGTCATATATCTTATATCAACCACTCTAAAAAACCCAATGAGATATTACTCCAAAGAATAATCATTGTAGCTAATTAATCCAAAGTTTATGAGTTCGAATCCTAGTGAGAATAAAAATGTGTGCAATTCCTCGTTTCATATCATTTTGTCGACGATCCTTCTCAGGGTGAAGCACTCGTCGGTGAGGTGCCCGTGATCTTCATGAAAATCGCAGTACATTGTTTCATCTCTCGAACTGGGATCGGACCTTATAGGTCTCGGCCGCTCCACCCTATCTTTAATCTCGAATAGTATTTCAGATAGACTCGCATTGATGGGGATGAAGTCGGACTCGTCAAACTTGAATGGTTTCTTGACCTCCTTATCCCGATTTTTTCCTCTCTTTCGATCGTCTTTTCGATCCTGCTTGGGTTCCTCCCTGCTTTCCTCCCTCGAATGTCTGGATTCATTCTGATTTTTTCCTTTTCCGGAGGATGAGGGAACTGCTTCTGTCAGCCCGAAGATCCGGGCTTGATTGAGAAGGTCGCGTAAATTCGAGGGGGGATTCATGGCGAAGTGTGTTTTCATCGCCCCTTTGGCGATACCGTTTAGAAAACCCCTCTGAACCTCATTCTCAGGTAGATTTTTTGTCTACTCGTACACTTTGACGAATCGGTCATAGTAGCTTTTGCAAAATTCTCCATCTCCTTGTCGTATTTCATATAGGTCCTCAATGGTTTTCTTGGGTCGCTCTGCTGTTTCAAATTCCTTTAGAAATTTTGCTCTCGGCTCCTCCCAATTTTTAATGGAGCCGCGGGATAAGCTTCTGAGCCAGGCAGCGGCTCGATCCTGCATGCTTCCCACGAACGCTACACACCATACCGACTTGTTTGATGTGGCCAGGAGTGTTCGACTCTGGAAAGCGGCTATCCATTCCAGTGGGCACGTGGTTCCCTTGTAGTAGACGTACTGTGAATACTGTACGCCCTTAGAGGTTAATGATTCCAGTATTTCGCTCGTGAGAACGTCAATTCCTTGGGTCGGTTCGGATTTCCCATCTGGTTTGGCTTTTCTCAGCTCTGAGATTTCTTTTTCCATTTTTTCCATTCTGTCGTCCCCTGTTGGGGCGACGCTCCTAACAGACATCATTTTTCTTTTGATAACGTCGTCTGAGTCCGCGTAGTACACCGACTCCATGTCTTGCTCTGCTCTTTTCCTATCTATGATGAGCCGTGCATCGCGAGGATCCTCGTCCTCTCATAAGCGGTGCGGCGTTCTTCTCGATGGTGAGGGGCCTAACCATTGATGCACAACTTTTTTTCTCAAGGCGGCCTAACCGTACTAGAACCGCGCGTTTCTCGCCGCTTTTCTCGGCATAAGTTTTCATTTTTGCCTCACCGACGAATACTCGCTCCTTTCCACCTCTTCCCCGCCGCCCGAGTGCGGGAGCCGGATGCCCTCTTGGGGGCCGCTCTTGGGGCTCGTGTGGAAGGGATTTGTTCCTCGATGGTTATGAGGGGTAAGTTACATGCGGCCAGACGTAGGTTCGCCGCATACATTTGTTTCGCGTATTCTGCATATGCTATAGCCGCATTTGCCTGTTGAGACCCTGCCCCCGGGGTCTCCTCTGCCCTTTGGGTTTTTTCTCTGAGAGGCTCTTTATCCCTGCGTTATTTTGAGGTCCCCGCCATGTTTTTCCCACATGTTGGCGCGGAACGAACAGAGCCGAAGTTCCCCGTGTCATTCCTGCACTGGACTTTCTCCGGTTTATTATATTTCGCATCGATCCTCGCTATGCGTGTTGTCCCATTTGCGGTGGGGTTTTCCAAGGCGGGTCTGCTCCATTATGGCGGTGAGGATCCTTGCAGATCCTTCCCCGGAGTAGGTGGAACGTGGACTTTCTCTTTGGTCCCCGCCATCTGTCAAATTCGATTGGGTGCTTGTGCGAAAAGTCAAATAGTACCACGACTCCCAATCGCTCGATATTCACCAACCTGCATATCTTTGTCGATGATTACTTGGGTGGCATGTCGGGATATTTGATGACAACGAAATATCTGGTGGATTTATCGCCGGAGCCGGTGTACGGATGTTGGAATTCGGGGAACAACTACGATTTCTCAAGCGTGAAGTCCTAAAAATTCCAATATCCTACAATGCAGTATACAAATCATTATCCTAGCGTGCTATGCGGGGACTTAGGCAAACATGCAATGACTACTAAGACAACGTTCCATTAACAGTCTAAGTAACGAGTGTGATTTCGGCCATCCTTCTTAACGTGTAAATGTCGAGTGTTTCAGTTTCTTAAGAGCACAATCAACAGCTTCACGTGCGTCTAACTTTACCCGTGATTGAGTAACTATCAGGGACTTAAAATGAAAGCTCTGAAGCGCAGTTTCCGAAAAGAAAACATACGATGCCAACTCCAACAAACTTCTTTATACAGAAATCACGATGAAGGTGATGATTCAAACGCAAACTCGTGATTCTGAATAGGAAGCCGAAGAGGTTACCTTGTTGTGATGTTACTTTGATGCTGAGTTGAGGATGTTAATGCAGCTGTGCGGGGACCGGAAGCTTTTTCATGAAGAGCGTTGAGGGTGACCTGGAGAAGAAGAGTTTTTCCCGTGGTTTCCGCGAGTCTTGTAGATCGTAGACGAGCTGTATGCCGGAGGTGGGCTAAGAACCTCTTTTCCCGGTAACGGAGCCAACTGATAACGTCGAAATTATCTCAAGTGTTCAGCGGTGGTGTAATGATGGATATCGGGCTGTTTTGGTGGTGTCAGTCGTGGTGGCTCACGGTGGAGCTATGTATGCAAGTGGTGGTGCTATACAGATAAACGTAGAATGAGAGAATTTGGCTTTGCCTTTTCTTTTATTGAAAGATCCGAATCGTCCCTTAGAGAGGTTACATATATGGGTCCTATTTATAGGAAGTTGTTACATAACGCAAGGTAATTACGATAATGTACATAAAAGGTGCGGCCAAATAGCGCATGTTCGATCCGCCGACGAAACGGGACGGCTCCGGACTTGGGGTTTGTAGCCCTCACCTATGGATTCTCCTGGTGGTGGCCGACCCTTTATTCGGGACGCGCAGACGGCCTCACGAGGATCCGATAGGCGCCAACGGTGATAGGGGCGGCGGGTCCGACCAGTAGTAGGATCTCCCTATCACCTAAGAGAGAGATGTGTTATTAGTGAGTTGGAACACCTTCATTCTGTAAATGAGGAGTATTGGAGGTAGCGATGTAGGGCTGATTGTCCTTGGTGCATCGACCACAACACGACTTACTTTCATCATAAAGCTTCATCTAAGCAGGAAAGAAATCACATTCAATCGATTACTGCTACTGAAGAATCCTTATCTATGTCTGAAGAGGATATTGAGCAAATTTTCGTTCATATTTCTCAGATATTTTTCATAGTCACCAAGGGGATGAGGTTTCTCTATAGGTCTTGGATTTTGCACAGCTGACGGCAGACATGAGCGACTCTAGGAATTTAATGATACCGATCGGAAATTTGTCATATTTTACAATTACCAAGCTTAATTTTATATACAATTCAATACGGGTCAATAGGGATCAATATATAAAAAGAAGGGTCGGTACACATATATAATGTATATCTTAAAAAAATTCCTTCGTAATATTTTTTTACCGGGTCGGGTGACCCATTTGTGTATGTGTGTAGCCGCCGCTCGACGGCGGCAGGGACATTGCCACCGATGGCATATAATGAGAGCGAGAGGTTGTCACTATTCTAAAGCAATTACCCGGTAAGAAGTCACCGCGACCGGATGGTATGCGAGTTAATTTCCTTCGAAATGTTAGGTACTATTGGCCCTTCTATTCTCCCTACCGGTCCTGGGTTTTTTGAATGGGGACTTAGGTATCTCGGCCATGAATGAGGCTTTTGTTATGCTTATTCCAAAAGTCAAGCGACCGAATACTGCGGCGGATTTGTGGCCTATTAGTTTGTGCAATTCGGTGTACAAGTTAATATACAAGGTGGTGGTTTAAGCCGCTTATTCATTTGTGGCCTATTAGTTTGTGCAATTTGTTTATCTTAGAAATGAAAGTGCTTTTTATCTCAGGACGTCTCACTACGGATAATGCTATTACTGCTTTTGAGGTTTTCCATTCGCTCAATATGGTTTGTAGGGGTGTACAGACACGCGGCTCTCAAGTTGGATATGGCCAAAGTATTTGATAGGGTTGAGTGAAGGTATGTAGCGGCGGTTATGTAGGCTATGATTTTTCCTCCCCGATTCACAACTCTGATTATGAAGATGGTATCGTCAGCTTCTTTTTGTGTAAAAAGCCTTCACGGAATGTTATCCGGATGTATGGCATTCGATAGGGGGACCCGCTATCGCTCTTTCTCTTTATTCTTTGCGCATTGGATCTCACAGCCCTCATTAGTAGAGCTGTAGTGGACAGGACCCTACATGATGTTGGTATTGATAGGCAGACCGTAGTTCGGGTATCCTATATTGTCTTTGATGATGATAGTTTGTTGTTCTTTCATGCTACCCATCAAAGGGCTTAGGTTGTCCATGATATTTTCGATCGGTATGAGATCGTGTCTAGCCAGTATATTAATCGACACAATTCTTCCTTATATTTCAGTCGTGGTATTGTAGATGCGGATAGGGATTATGTCTTGGCCACTTTGAACGTACTTTCAGGGATTGGGACATGAAAATACCTTGGGCTGCCATTCATGATAGGGAGGTCCAAGAGACAAATCTTTGCGTTCTGAAGGATAAGGTGAGGAGGAAACTCACTGGCTGGAAGGAGAATTTTTTTTTATCCCTGATAGGTAATTAAAAATGTTATAATCATGAGCGTCCTTCAGGCGATTCCTACATATATCGTGCAATGTTTTCTCCTGCCCGGCACTTTTATAGATGCAAATAGAGGCTATGATACGACGGTTCTTTTAAAGAGGTTTCATAGGCAAATATGAGGATTCATTGGACTAAGTGGGACATATGCACTATGCCCAAGGACTTGGGGTGCTTGGGATTCCGAGATCCTGGCTGCTTTAATCAAGCATTGCTTGCTAAGCAGGTGTGACGAATCTTGAAATGTCTGAAGGCTTTGGTAAGTCGGGTTCTAATGGAAAATTATTTCCCCCATACGAACATCCTGGATGCTTGAGTGAGAACTATGCCATCTTTTATTTGGAGAAGTTTGCAGGCGGGCGCAGATCTATTGGTAAATGGCCTTCGGTGGTGGGTGGGTGGTGGCTCATTAATTTGAGACTATTCAGACGCATGGATTCCATTTGAGCCTTACTTTCGTGTTATTTCTGCAGG
Source organism: Gentiana macrophylla (assembly GCA_026214975.1). Classification (NCBI taxonomy): domain Eukaryota; kingdom Viridiplantae; phylum Streptophyta; class Magnoliopsida; order Gentianales; family Gentianaceae; genus Gentiana; species Gentiana macrophylla. Next base: position 103,808 of record JAOBSW010000127.1, on the reverse strand, counting down.
ACTAGATCCGGGAGTCAAAGTAGAGTCCTTTTTTTCTCCGCACACCCGTGTATGGGATCGTGACCTTATATGTAGCTTTTTCTACCCGTATGAGGCTCAGGCTATTCTGGGTATCCCCTTACTTGAGGGGACAACATGGTGACTATATCATTTGGCATTATGACAGGCATGGTCTTTATTCTGTTAAGTCTGGATATCGATTAGCTGCTCAGTCTCGCATGCGGTGCTTTCTACACGTTCCCCTTCAACGTCTAGTATCCCGGAAGGGGGCGTGGCGAAGGTTGTGAGCCCTACCAGTTCGGCCACGTATTCAGTATTTCCTTTGGCGTTGTCTCCATGGTTCACTTGCTACAGACCAATCACTGCTACAATGTGGTGTTGGTAATGGGAAATGTGGTTGTTGTGGGTATGGTTCGGAGTCCTCTCTGCACGCTCTACTTGAGTGCTTGATACCGTGTGTGATTTAGGGTAATTTTCAGGATAGCAAGATTGACCAGGCGATGTGCAGGTAGCGTTGGGGACTTCATCCGGTATATTTTAGAGGTATGTGATGCATCGCGTGCTGCCACTATTTTTACTATCCTATGGTATGTATGGAAAGCTCGTTGTGTGTGGATCTTTGAGGAGATTCCGGTGAGGGTGGCGCAGATATTTGTCACGGCTAGTTGGAATGCTCACGATTACACTATGGCTTCGATAACATTTGCGAGTGAGGGTCTGCTTTGGCCGGAAGGTCAAGGTAAATGTGGACGCAGCCTCTCTGACGCCTCACATGGTCTGGGGGTCATTTTTCGAGACCATGGCGGACGTGTGTTGAAAGCTTTTTCTTGTCGTTCTGATGGTGTTTTTGACATATCCTTGCTTGAGTTGTGTGCAATCAAGTTGAGGATCACCTTGGAGATTTCCTCAAGGTACGAGGTCATAATCGTAGAGTCGGATTCTCAGGCTTTGATTAAGAGTCTTATAGCAACAGAGGTGGACCTTTCGTCCTTTGGTTGCGTTGTTGCTGGTAGTCGTGCTCTAACTATGTCTTTGTCGTCGTGTTTGACGATGACAAATAAGTCACCTATTAAGATCCGGGTTACTCTTCTATGAATGATGAATAACCAAGAACCCTCGCTCAAGAATAAAGAGGGGCGTGGGTGTGTTTATGGCTGAATCCAAGTGGTATTCTTAGATTGCCTACGTATCTGTTATGTTTCCGTGAATCAAGCCGTGCGTAGTTCTGGAACGTTGTATTTATAAGGACAATGCATGACCTAACCCTAATATGAGTCGGTTTGCGAGATATTGTCGTATTTACCCTTAATTGGGCCTTACCCGCCCAAGTTATCCTGTGGATAATGGGCCAACGTGGCGGTGTGGACTCGCTCACGACATCGACCGCCCGACTTGGGGTGATCGAGTCCGGAACTCTCACCTGCACTGCTCGTAAGTCAATGGTCATACCTCCGAGTCCATAGTCATGCCTTGACCCGAGGGCCGACATGAGTGCAATAACTCCAAGTCGATAGTCTGACTTGTATACCTCACCCGGCTCCTGTGCCTTAGTAAATGTTTAACCCAAGATGTCCACTCGATGACGATATATCGAGGTGCGTAACCCGGCATCGTCATAAGCCCCTGCACTGAGAGGCGACTTCCGTTGTCCGAGGTCGATCGCCAATTTTGAAATCATCATCGAGTTGGACTAAAACTTGGGCGGAAATGGTGTAACCGCTCCGTCGCCACTGTTTCCCTAGCCAATCGTGGCGTTAAGCTATGACGTCGAGCGCACTATCGTTTAGCCTTCCGCTAAAAATGATGTCATCCTTGATCTTCGCGATTTGTGGGAGTTATAACTACTAGTAACCCCCTAATCACGCTCTTTTCATTGTCATTCGGCATTTAGCAACGCATAAAAGGGAGAGGAGTCCAAACGGTGAATCACTCGCTTATCAATTTCTCCATTTTCTCTCCGGAAAATACAAGTAAGCTTCATTTACGCTATCATCTTTTCATCGTTCCTACCGTTCTTGCTTAAATCATCCATGTCTAGTAGTGCTACAATCTCGATAGGATAGAAGAGTCCCATTCCGCGACCAAACCCCTATATCTCGCTCTTCCGATCAACCCCGTAACCCAAATCCTGGGAGCCCTTAGGCATCATTAGGGGAGCCCAAGAAACTATCCACTAGAATGGATGGAAAGGGGCCTGGGGTGCACTTCTTGTCTAACCATGGATGATCTCAACCAATCAAGCGGCGGAGATATGGGCTATCTAGCCCTCAATCGGTGGCTCGACTTCCTCCGGCCAAAGATCAATTTGCCGATGAGCCCCGGAAGGGTTCATGCGATGGCCCATGAGGCCCGGTATTGATGGGGCTAAGGTTCCCCTATGCCCGGCGGTCCAGTGTTTCTTCGCCATTATGAGATCGGTATATCTCAATCGGGCCCGAATGCCATCCGGACTCGATGGGCTTTCTAATCGCTTGCCGAGTCGCAGAATCGGGTTTACCGTCCTTTGTTCCGATGGTGGCACAAGATTGCTTTGCGATGCCGATTCGGGTGGTACACGTTTGAAGCGCACCAATCGTCACGAGTTCGTGTCTCGAGGACCTTCATCTCATGGAAATTGGAAACCAGGTTCTTCTTTCTCCGACATGGGTCGGATAACCCTTATGTCGGCTTATGGAGGTCGAGAGAAGGAAGAGATGACAAACCGGGTCGGAAGTCGCACTAACGAAGCTCTTACTCTCGAGAGATTTGCCTTCGAGGTGGCTACACAGAACCTGAGTCTTCTTTATGACCTTGCCCGCCTCGAGGAGGCGGGCCCCGTACCATGCATAGCGCTTCATCCTGTCGATCAGGAAAATTGTATGGACCTTTGTTATATTATTATTAAGTCTTAATTCTTTTTGAAGTTGTATCTTTGCTATTTTTGATACTGACTCCTTTTCACTTGTGTAGTGGGCGATTCTCGAAGGTCATTTGTTCCGAAGGCTTCGCCGTTTGTCAGGGCTTCTTGTCGCCGCCTCCAGGATCGAGAGTTGCTCTGCGGCGTCCGAGGAAAGACTGTTCATGCTTTGTTGACCCGACCGAGGGTGTCGAGACAACTACCCTTGTCACACAATCAACTCGCGCTTTCTATGTCGGAGGACTCACCCACGAGCACCGGTCGATACGCCGAAGCAGAGGGCGTTATCGACTTTACTTGCTCGGAGGGTGAAGAAACCTCCGAGCCGAGGCGAGCCGGTTGCGTAAACGGAGGTCGGCCTCGAGAGCCGTGAGAGACCCGGCAAAGGTCAAGCTAAAAAGCCATGGTCACAAAGCCTTCTTCGACCTTGCCGCCACGAGTAAGATGTCGGCCGACGATGTCGAGAAGGCTGGACGACCAGTGTCCTGGCCTCTTCTCTCCGAGTTGGGACGCGCGTGGTAAGCACTAAACTCTTGTCGATTTCATGTCTTCTTTTTGCCCTCCCGATTTCATGTCTTCTTTTTGGCAAAGACCACTTTATGAGTCGAGAAGCCTCTCGGCGTATGAGCACGCCGTCCGAGATCGTAGAAGTCAAGACACAGATTCGGAGGTTGAACGACAGGCTTGTTGTCGAATCGCCTAGTGTCACCGGTCCGGAATCGCACCGTGACGCTTTCAAGAAAGAAGCCTGCTGGCGAAATAGAAAGTAAAGGGGAGCGAGGGCCGTCATCGCCGGCCGAGGAGAGATCTGGCCGCGCCGAGGAGAGGAGGTCTGCTGCAAGAGTGGCTTTCGAGGAAGAGTTTGCGAGGAGCTGCTTATTGCCGAAGAGAGGACCAGTTGAAAACGAACTTGATCAGTCCCTGGGCAACTTGAGGAAGCAGGACCGCCCGCGATACTCGAGTATCGGAAGTCCGATGAGTTGGGTAGTGATCTCGACGTAATCATGCAGACGGCCATACTTGGAGGATTCACCAAGGCGGTGGACCAAGTAAAGAAGGCCTATCCGGAGGTCGAGATCAACCAGCTGGAAGAGCCTGGCTGCTATGACCACGACTGAGGAGCGTTGTATGACCTCAGATTTCGAGGAATTCCAACAGGTATATCCTTGCTCGTAGTATGGTGGCCCCACAAGAAGCCCGACTCGACAATCCGATCCCTCAAGATCTTTGTTCCGACCCCGATGCTTCTATTTAGTTGTCTTGTTTCTTTCGAACTTTGATGTCTTGAAATTTAATTTGTTCTGTAATTATTTGTAAATTTTATCAACTTTGATCCTTAACGATATTTTGTAGTCAATCATACTTTGTGGGTTGGTCTTATCGACCTGGCCCAGTTTTGGAATTTTATTATTTTTCCTTTATTCTTAGATTTTTGGCTTTTTACTTGTTATTTGCTTTTTGCTTGTTGAGTCTATGACTCCGTTCGCTACTTGCTTTTATTCAAGCGTTACGCCCCCAAAGTGTTGTTTTGAACCTTTGTTCTTAACACACTTAGATTTATTTGAATCCCAATCGACCTTTTGCCTTGGCCTTTCGGCTATAATTGGCTTATTAGGTATCGACTTGGGTTGGTTAGCCCGACATTGCGAATCGTGCTTATCTCGGTCGTATTGCCTCATATGTAGGTATGTACTTCCGACTTACACGGTGGCCCGACATTGCGAACCGTCCTTTGTCTTTGCCTTATTCGACCCTAGGTGTCGTTGGGCTTCAGACTCGGACATTGACCCGACCATGCGAATCTAGACTCTGCCTTAGCTCTGTCGCCTCGTGGGCTAACTTGGCTTCTGACTTGGTCCCGAGTTCCGACTATGCGAATCTTAGACCGTGCCTTAGCTTTGTCGCCTCTTGGGCTAACTTGGCTTCTGGCCTGGTCTCGAGTTCCGCCTATCGGATGGCTCAATTTTTTGAATTCTCGACTACAACTTCGTGTCCCTTTGGACTTAGAATATTATAGTTAAATAAAATTAATAACACGATAAACACAAAAGTAGAGGTTTTATTATGATAACTCTGGAATTGTCCCTTGGACTGATTACAAGTTTCACAAGATCAAAGTAAATACGAGCTAGTCGATCTAACACTTAAACATAATACTTCCGAAGGTTGTTTGCATGCCATTGTCGGGTATCTTTGTTGTTCCGTCTGCTCGCTCGACTAATCGGTAGGACCCTTTGGGATGAACCTTTAGAACTTGGTATGGACCTTCCCAATTCGGGGCTAGCTTGCCCATCTTTTCTTGTCTCTGGCCTCATTTTTCTAAGAACTAGATCTCCGACCTTGAAATATCGATATCCGACCTTTTTCGTTGTAGTATTGAGAGATTTTTGTTTGTACCTTGCCATTCCGGTTGAGGCTATTTCTCTTTTCTCTTGAGATTGTCTTTTCTTGTCGGACATCGGGTTCATTCGTTTCGATGTTGTACGCCGTAACTCGGGAGAAGGGACTCCGACTTCAAACAGGATAATCGCCTCGCACCCATAAGCTAGGGAGAAAGGTGTTTCGCCGGTCGATGAATTTGGAGTCGCCTCCATGACCACAGGATGCTCGGAAGTTGGACCGCCTGATCCTCGGCCTTGTTCTCTAAACCTCTTTTTCAATCCGAGTTTGATCATGATTGGTCTGCTCGACCGACCGCTTGCTGGCAGGTGCGCTTACGAGGTAAAGCGTTGGTCGATCTGATACTCTGCCAACCATTCTCGAACTCTTCGGTCTTCGAATTGTGTTCCATTATCTGAGATCAGTACCTTCGGAATGCCATATCGACACAAAATATCGACCCACAAAAATTTCTTGATGGTGGCTGCTTTGATGTCTGGTACGGCCCTGGCTTCTACCCACTTGGTAAAGTAATCTACCGCGACTACAACAAATCGATTATTTCCTGGAGCTCGAGGTAAAGGACCTACTATATCGACTCCCCATATATCGAACGGCCAAGCTGACGAGATAACGTTCATTTCTTGCGCTTGTTGATGGGAGATGTTGTCGTGAACTTGACATGAGTTACACCTCTGAACTAAGCTATTCGCGTCTCGTTGCATTGAGGGCCAGTAGTATCCAGCTAACTTGCTTTTCCGAGCTAACATTCTTGCTCCACAATGGTTTCCACAGGCCCCTTTATGAATCTCTTCAAGAATATACTTGCCTTCCGACTCTGACACACACCTCAACCATGGACTTGTGAAAGATTTTCGATAAAGTATGTCATTGAAAAATGCGTACCTTGCCGATCGAAGTCGGATCTTTCTTGATTGCACTTTGTCATTCGGTAGAATCTCATCCTTAGGTATAGAACAATCGAGTCCATCCATGTGGCTCTTGAGTGATCGGTGAGCCTCCTTTTCTTCGTAATCTCCACATTTAGCAATTCCACGAACTTTTTACTCGAGACAAAATTCGAGGCGAGCTTTGAGAGTGCATCGGCCTCTTATTCGACTTCGAGGTACCGCTCGATCCGAATCGAATTGAATCTTGCCATAAGGCCTTGAACAACTCTTAAATAATTCTTCATTGTCTCTTCCTTGGCCTCAGACTCCCTTTCACATGATTAACGACCAGTTGAGAATCACTATAAACCATCGATCTTCGACCCCCGCCTTCGAGAGCAAGTTTTAGTCCGGTTATCATTGCTTCATATTCGCCTCATTGTTAGTTGCCTTGAAGTCGAATCGGAGAGCATAAGAAAACTCTTCCCTTCGGGTCGACTAACATGACACACTCCGCCCGGCTCCTTCTTTACTCGATGCTCCATCGACGTGTAAATCCACTTGACTTCTTGACCTGTTTTCTCCGGTCTATTTGTATGAAATACCTTCCGCTAAAAAATCGCCAAGGCCTGAGCTTTAATCGCGGTTCGGGAGTGAACTCATATCGTCTCGAGCCATTTCAATTACCCACTTCGCAAGTCGACCCGATGTGTCCGGTTTCGCAAGTATTTGCTTGAGTGGTTGGTCCGTGACTACCAAGATCGGATGGGCTTGGAAATAGGTCCGAGTTTTCTCGAGGCATGTACCAGGGCTAATGCGAGCTTTTCAGCTGGTGAGTACCGGACCTCGGGACCGTGTAATGCTTTGCTCACAAAGTATATGGGCACCTGACCCTTGTCCCCTTCTCGGACCAAGACCGCACTCACTGCTTCATCACATACCGATAAGTAAATCAACAATCTTTCCCTCTCGAGGTGAGGTGAGGTAGGTAACTCGATAAATATGTCTTTAATTCTTCAAGGTCGCCTCGACATTCATCATCCCATTGGAAAGGATCGCCTTTCAAGAACCTTAAAAAGGGCAACGCGACGTTGAGTCGATCGAGATAGGAATCTATTTAGTCTTTGCCATTCGACCCGTGAGTCTCAGCACTTCCTTTGTATTTCGAGGAGCGGGCATATTCTTTAACGTGTCTATCTTGTCCGGATTAGCTCGGATCCCGCTCTCGATATCATGTACCCCCGTAAATTTGCTCGACCGCACTCGAAGGTGCACTTCTTAGATTCAATTTCATTTGCGTGTCTCTCAAAGACTCGAACACCTCTCGTGCATCGATCGAAATCGCTTCAATGATCGGCTTTTAATGAGCAAGTCATCCACGATACCTCCATGTTTCGCGCGATCCGGTTTGCAAAAATTTTATTGATCGCCTCCGGTATGTAGCTCCGGCATTCTTAAGTCCGAATGGCATGGTTACATAACAGAAGGTGCCAAACTCTGTGATGAACGCCGTCTTATCTGCATCTCGAGGATCCATTAAAATCTGGTGGTACCCCTTGTACGCATCTAAAAAGGCAAATACCTCAAAACCGATGGTCGAGTCCACTAACCTGTCGATTTTGGGTAATGGGTAAGAGTCCTTTGGACAGGCCTTATTCAGATCGGTGAAGTCTACACACATGCGCCAACTGCCATCTGGTTTTTTCACTAATACTGGATTAGCCAGCCAATCAGGATATAACACCTCTTTTACTATGTTGGCCGCTAACAGCTTACCGACTTCAAACTCGATGGCTTCCAACCGGTCTGATGCGAAATTTCTTTTCTTCTGTTTGACTGGCCTTTTGGCCTGGTCAACTTCGAGCTTGTGAATCGCGATATCCGTTGGAAGACCGGGCATATCTGAAGCTTTCCATGCAAAGACATCTCGGAATTCCGTCAACAAGTCGATCAATGATTGTTTTTCCTGAGTCGGTATCCAAACCCCGACTTGGACATTTTGCTCTTCTCGCTTCCCCCACAGTCAACATTTTCAATCGCCTCGTTTGAAGCCTGGATTTATCTTCTTCTTCCTCTCCGATCGGTTCTTGATAAGGACTTGCTTTGGATCGCCAAATTTCCATTCATAATAATTGAATTGCGGCTCCCCGGCGACTTCAATATCCCTTTGACCTCGTGAGAACCATTTCGAGTTGGGAACTTCATATCGTTATGGTATGTCGAAACGATGGCTCGTAACTTTCGAAGAGGCGTGTCGCCTAAGATTACATTGTGCGCGGAGGGGCTTTCACGACCACATAGCTCAACTCGAACGTCCTCCTCTCTCCCCATCTCCGATCGTCGTCAATAGCTTTATGGATCCCAACGGGTGGATCGCCGCTGCCTGTGAACCCAAACAAATGGGGGAGGCTATAGGGATCAAGTCTTTATCTTTCAACTTCATTCCTTGGAAAATTTGAGTAAGATAGGATGTTAATCATATTTGCCATTGTCGACGCATACCTCGACACCCACAGTGCGACTTATCACTCGCCTCTATCACTAGTCCTTGGCGTGATTCCTCGACTTGGGAACGCTCATCTCTCGCCCATACCCGACCTCCGTCGAAAGTCTTTGTTGCTTTCCATACCTCAGCCGCCTTCCGACCACTTGACCGCTCGCTCTTTTCCGTTTCCCGGCCCGAATATGGTGTTAACATAATTGTTCGGCCGGTTGTCTTCATATCTGTCCCCGACCGTGGTTATCTCTGTCGATCTCTGGAGATCGATCTCGCCGTCTCGATGATCTCTTCCTCGACATCCATCTTGGTCGGGATTCTTCCTCTTCTTCGTTTCTATGCCCCTTGGGCTCTGTGTAACGAGTCCCGCATCGATGACCTCATCCACCGGCCTTCTTGGATGCGAGCTTGATGTCTCTCTTCAAATCCATGCAATCATCGATTGCATGGCCTATGTCCTCATGGAATTCACAAAACTTGTTTGACCTCCGCCTCTCTCGAGGTTTCTTGATCGGTGGGGGCCTCTTTGCTGTTCTTCTTCGATACCATGATGGACAATATCTCTGATCTCGATCGGTTGAGAGGAACAAAGTCTTTATCTTTCTTTCCTCCTTTTTTCTCTGACCGATCCGAGACAGTGCTTCAACTCGATTAAACACGTATGTTTATCGACTCGATCCCAAACAGAGGCTTTCCTCTCGGCTTCATGTCGTCGAGGTTGGCTCTTTCCGACCTCGACTCTCTTTCCTTGGGTCCATCCATTCGGCTTGGGTGTGTCTACGCATCGCTTCTTCGCTTGACAGCGAACTGTGGACCACATTCACACACTCGTCCATAGTTCTCGGGAGAGTTCTACTCAACTTTTCATATAATTTGGTGTTCTCAAGCCCCTGCAAACGAGGTGATCGAAGTCATCTTGAGGGTCCTTTACTTGCATCGCCGATATTGAACCGCCTTAAGTACTCTAACACCGTTTCATCTCTAAGTCGCCTCATATTCATGAGTGCGTTTCACTCAATCGAAACTTTTGTTGACGATAAAGGCGTCTCTGAACTTTCGGCCAACATGGAAAAAGCGAGATCGACCGGGCCTCGACCAGAAACCATTCTCTAGCCCGACCTACGAGCGAGTCTCGAATGCCCGCACCGCATCTCGCCTGGTGCCCCGTCCAACCTCATCTGCGATAGATACCTGTAAAAATGGTCCTCCGGTCGGTGGTGCCATCATAAGGCTCTATCTTTGGAATCTTAAACCCTTGGGTTTAGGAAAATCTTCAATCTCCTTAGTAAAGGAGACTCTAAGAACAATGAAACCTTGCTTTTCCCGTAATCACGCCAACTCGCTCGCCTGGCGTCGCCTTCGCATCCCTTTGATGCTTCGATGAATTTCCTTCTTCCGCTTTTCAACAGAGCTAGAGGATGCGCCGATCTCTGGCCCGGGCCAAGTTAGGTTTAGGCATGTTAACATCTAAACCTCCTTCACTGTTTTTTTTTGAGGATTTTGTCTGCTTGTGGACTTCTTGCATGATCTTTTGCGAACGTTGATGTCTTGACTCGCCAATTGATCCACCAACAATTGCCGCATTCAGGGGCTAGTTCTTGCATCCGCTTCAAGGATTTTCTGGATCGGTTCCAGGTTCGGCTCTTTCGACCTGTGCTTTCCATGCCCACTTCTTCTTCTAACTGCAGATTTTGCGGATCCGTGTTCTTGGAAGTGGTTCTTCCGGGTGGTTTATCCTCGGCGGCATGTTCTCGGCGTATTCAACAATTGAAGACCCTCCTTCTAATAAAATGACGATGACAAATAAGTCACCTATTAAGATCCGGGTTACTCTTCATGAATGATGAATAACCAAGAACCTCGCTCAAGAATAAAGAGGGCGTGGGTGTGTTTATGGGTGAATCCAAGTGGTATTCTTAGATTGCCTACGTATCCTGTTATGTTTCCAGGAATCAAGCCGTACGTAGTTCCTGGAACGTTGTATTTATAAGGACAATGCATGACCTAACCCTAATATGAGTCGGTTTGCGATATTGTCGTATTTACCCTTAATTGGGCCTTACCTCGCCCCAAGTTATCCTGTGGATAATGGGCCAACGTAGGCTGGTGTGGACTCGCTCACGACATCGACTGCCCGACTTGGGGTGATCGAGTGCGAACTCTCCGCCCGCACCGCTCGTAAGTCAATGGTCATACCCTCGAGTCCATAGTCATGCCTTAGACCCGAGGGCCGACATGAGTGCAATAACTCCAAGTCGATAGTCTGACTTGTATACCTCACCCGGCTCACGTGCCTTAGTAAATGTTTAACCCAAGATGTCCACTGATGACGATATATCGGTGCCACAAAACCGGCATCGTCGGTGTTCTTTTTTCTTTGTTAACCGTGGGGGCAATTATCCAGCGCATTTTCTTTCAAAAGAGGGTATGTCGGTTGTTGGTCTTGTTGATTGGGGTTGTTCTCCCCCTGCTAGAGGAGTTAACGATTGTTCGTCTCATTTGATTAAGTAAACTTTTTTACAACAAAAAAATAGATGATTAGGAAAAATGACTCTGTATGAAAGATTTCTAAGTAAATTGATGACATGATAAGATTTATAGAGAGAATGACAAGTTCTACGGGATTTACATTATGACAAAAAAATCATCGATGCTTATGCTGCTATTGTTTATTTTATTTTTTATTTTTTTCCCTCATTTTTAAACTCTCATATTTTTTTATATAGATCTCGAAACGTGATGAAAATTTCACTCAATTTTCTTTTATTTTTTCAAGCTCTTCATTTTGATATTTGATTCGATATCATTACATTATTTTTTGTGAGGTTTACCGTCGAAATTCACTGAGTGAATTTCACCAGCGAATCTAAAAAATCAGTGATTTTTTATAGTGAATTTCATCAGTGGGTTATCATAAATTACATCGAATATGGAGAACGTTGTCTCAAATAAATAGCACGAAAGAACAAAAAAATTGGTGAAAGTTTATAAATTTTGAAGTTATAGAATGAAAGATACAAATACTTAAAAATAGAGGATGAGAGAGCAATGTGTGTGCTTTTTTTTTTTTTCTAGAATATGCAACAAATATTTTCTTATAATAATTTTGTATTTTATGCAAAAAAAATTTAAAAGTGAAAACTAGATTTGAACAGTTGAACCCATAACCCATTGTATTTTTTTATTTTACCGACAAAATTTGTGCTCATAATATTCTTATGAGCACGGGTTTTCTGCTCCAAGTATATCTTGTCTTTACCACGAATTTTTTTCCGTGGTTAACGCTAATTGTGGTTTTTCCAATATATGCGGGTTCCTTAATTTTCTTTTTTCCACATAAGGGAAATAGGATCATTCGTTGGTATATATTTGTTATCTTATTCTTCTTCTTTTTTTATGCTTTTCCATAAATAAAAAAAAATCCATCTCGATTTTAATTTCGGCCTCCACCCTTGAATATATATAATCAATAACTCTGTCCTCAGGACATCACCCAAATGATAAAGGTTTTGGAGTCTTAAAAAGCAAACTTTGACTTTGAAGTATTGAGATTGGCGCTCGCCTCGTAGAGAGACGACTTCTTTCAGTTGTTTGGTATAATAGCAAATCCATCACTCTGAAATACTATGTTACCTGATTAATATCTCCACTAATCATATGGAATCAATAACTCCTTTGACATGATGTGAAGGTTAATTTGAGAATGAAAGCTTAATAGCCCTCTCATCCCCGGGCCCCGGCCGGACCACAATACAGCTCATAAAGGATAAATTCTTGAGGGCAAACCACATGATGAAGAGTACTTACGGACGGACGTACTATAGCCATGCAAAAATAATATGCTTTCATGTACTGCACATCCCAATTGACAACATCTACATGTTGTATATATATATTTGGGGAAGGATGACGGGGGCACAGAATTAGTCCCCCGACTTTGTGCACAGATTTCATTGGAGCCACACATTTAGAGTTAAAAGAAATAAATATAAAATGCAATAAATTTCTGCACCACAAAAAGTTTTACTCGGTGGATGTGTTGTGCAATTTTTCTGTGTATTAATCATTTTCTTATATTTGGGTCCTTCTTCTTTAACTAAGCCCCACACTAGGGAACAACCTTACATGCAATGGGTCCTTAGCCACGTTGTAGAATTTACTCAGGTGGGTCTCCTCCGACTCCTACAACAACATAAAGCATTATGTTTTGAAAGTTCATTTGTTATATATGTGAGCTCCACATTTGACATATATCATATGACATATGTTATGTAGTGTTCAATCACATGTAGCTCATTTCTCTTTCGGTGTGTTTGTGCTGTCAATTTTGTGTTTACTTTCGAGCTTTATATATTAAGTTATACATAATGTTTACCATCATGTACATACAGAAATACGTACATAGATACATATCCTGAGTAAAAAAGACACATAAGCTATAAGTAGTTATAATAAAGAGATTTGATTTTAATTACCTCTAATATTACGATCCATGATGTCCCAACTTGCGTTTAAACTTCTCGAAGCAAGGGATCATCCGTAACACCCTCCATAGACAGTTTGTATACGGGTATAATTAACCATTACCTATGAATAATCCTCCTTAATTAGACAGTTCGTATACGGAGCAAAGCATCGTCCGTAAAACATCTCCATAACATTTTATCCACAAACTATCATTAGCTCACTAATGATCGATATCCCTTTGATCATATTCAAGGTGTGCACAATCGCCGGATTAACAACAGAGGGATCCGTCTATCTACTTCCTCCTACGAGGAAGGAGTGAACTCCATCTTTGTGACTTACATTCTCGACTACCGACCTCTAAGTGATGCCAAAATGACCGGGATTAAGGAAGGCATTACTTAGTCAATCAGATCATGCCAAATCAAACGCCATCCTGAAAAGACATGAGTCAATAATCACATCGTAATTAGGATTCAATTCATAAATGGTCATCTAATTATTCAATTTGAATTTCTCGCTTCGACTTAATTAGTATGGGATCATCAGAGCGAATCGGTCCAGTCCTTTGCATATGAACCGTTTCACGTATAAGTGCAGCTACTAAGGTGTCTAACACTGATGGCCCGGATCAGGTGGTCGCACCCTAAGTGTTCTGAGGCACTAATTGTGGTTTCCCAAACTCCAGTCAATTATGAATTATAGTCGGTTCAACACGGATTCAATGTTTAAAGAAGTACTATATCATAAACTCAACTCTCTCGTACATATATAACTCTTATACACTTAGTTATATGGTAACATAACGAACCCCTAAGATTTTCTTGCAATGTCATCTATAACTATACTATTGATCAAATAAAATATTATTAAGAAAACATTACTTTTATTTTATTTAAAACAATACATTATTTGTTTTTTCGCATAACTCTTCTAAACATGAATATATACATATGAAAAACTGTGGAAGGTAGAATGAGTGGGTAAGGTTGATAGGTATAAGTGGGAAGGGGTGGGAGAAGTAAATGTGGAACAGGGTGGGTAGGGTATATAAGTGAGGATGAGGAAGAAGTAAGGTAAGGGTGGGTAAGGTATGTGGGTAAAGGTGGCAGGTGTAAATGGATATAGGGCGGGGCAGAGGTGAGGGTAAAGTTTGGGTATGGATAAGATAAGTGGGCAAGGGTAGGCAAGGGGAAGGGGAAGGGTAGGTAAGGTGGGAGAGGATAGAGGGTCATGGTAAGGTGGGCGGGATCGAGTAAAGGCAATGGTATTTTGTATCCTAATATGTGTAATATTATTCATAATTTTATTACATCGCATACCAAATGTTGTAATATACTACCTCCGTCCTAAAATATAAGTCCGTTTAGCCTTTTCACACTTATTAAGAAAGTTAGTTAAATTTGTTATGTGTAATAAATTTAGATTAACAAGACTAAAATGACCTTGCATTGGTATTAATGCAAAGTAGTAAAAAGTAGTTGAGTATATAATAAATGAGGGATAGAATGAGAAAAAATGTAATAAATGCTTATTGGTTTTCTAAATGGACTTACATTTTGGAACAAAACCGAAAAGCTAAATAGACTTATATTTTGAGACGGATATAGCAATGCTTATATTAATGGTCATTCTATTACATTTCATTCATACATTACAGTAATCAAAACTAATGACAAATAAGTTTTTCCCACCCTGGGTTTTCTGGACTAGGGGTTTAAGGAGACTAGGTGGATACATTGATGAACTTCTCGGAGTGAGGTGGCCAGGGCTGGCAAAAACTCGTATTTTTCTTCTCATAAAAAAAAAAAAAAAAAAAAAAAAATGACAAATAACAAATTTAACTAACTTTCTTAATATGTGTGAAAAGCTCAAATGAACTTACGTTTTGGGACGGAGGTAATCTACCTCCCCACAAAAAAAATGTCATAACGGAAAAATGAATTGTCTATAAAAAAAGTGTCATTTAAATTTCCAATACATCATTAAATACATTTTTTCCAATCATACCCTATTTTAACATTTAATTTTTCATAATCCTTTCATATTCCAAAACAAGCGTTTATGATTAGTTAAGGGTATATTTGTCTATTCATTCTTAAAATACAACACATTAATTATTTCATGTCTCAAGTGCCAAATAAAAAAAAAGCCGACACTTTTTTTTGGGACGGAGGTAGTATTTAATTTCATATAAGCATAGGAAGTTGAGCAACAAAACCTTTTGCAGAAAACTCAAGAGTGTAGCAACCATATGTATGGTGTTATACAACAAATGAATAAAATACGTTCAGAGGGGTCAGCTAGTTAATAATGGCAAATTTCATGCTTCTTTGCATGAACTTTTGAACAAAATTTAGGGAGAGAGAAGGGGGAGGGGCTAAGGTTATAGATCATATACTTTGTTTCATATTAGCACGAGTTTATTAACACGCGCCAAAACCCCATATATATAACTAAAGTTAAGCAGACAGTACAGGCGACGTTTCCACAACCTCCTGCGCTTGCAAACTCTCGTAATACTGAACCAAGACTTTCCATCCCCCTGGACACATGAAACCATCCGGAGGATTCTCCCCGGTCCTTGCATACGTCCGCATCTACAATAAAAACAAAATATTACCAACTAAGTCCTTAGGAGATTGTAAACAGATACAGCAGTCTTCATTCACACTGAATTCCTTGTGAAAAATGAATAAATTGAAAGTAATATACAGTAGTCAAGTACAGGCTCTGTCTGAGATTTTGCAAGAACGAATGTGAAAAAAAGATCAAGATCCTCTTTTAGGAATTTTTGTGATGAAACAAAGCAAACAGCAAGAATCTGACATCTTTGACAGAACAACTACATTTCAACTAAAAGAGTTTGATTCACAAAGTTTTTGTTCCACATAGAAACGAGGAAAAGAAGTCCAAAAAGTTTAAATCTTTGCCATTAACACATTGTTTGTAGTAAAGAAATCTAGCATGCCCTGCTTCTTTAGTCATTATTTGCCTATAATTACTTGGTAACTTAAGAAAGGCAGATAGCAAGCAACTACCTTTGTCCCAGAGATGAAAAGAAAATCCTTTGCACGTGAAGGATCAAAAAATGCCATTCTTTTTTCAACAGTATCATAGGCTGCCACCTGAAATTAAGTAAAGATTAATATGATAGCAAAAACATGTGTGTGTGGGTGGGTGTGTGTGTGGGGGGGGGGGCGGTCATGTCAAATATACAAGGAAACCAAGCAAAACACAGTTATATAATTCCAACATTTGTAAAAGAAGGGTAACTATTAACTACTACTGACAACAAGAGGAAGGCCAATAGAACAAGGATAGGAAGTAATCAATATTATGACGGATTAGTCCCAAATCTTTTGACTTTGTCCCAGATTCGTCCCCAAAGTTTTAGTTTTGTCAAATGACCCCTAAAACCTATAAAACTTTAGCCCCCTAATAAGAACTGGCTTAACACATTTAACACGAAATTTGACAATTTTGATCATCTGTAGGGACTGAAATTATTGATGTTAACAAGCATTGGAAATTTTTTAACGATTAAAGATTAACTTAAGAAAATGCCAAAGGCAGTGGAAATAAAACAATACTTCCCCAAATCAAAATGTTATCCAATATTCCCTTTTTCTATGAATAAGGAAGCACATTTGACCGGGGATATGTATACATACATAATAAATACAAGCATTCATGCATACAGAGGCAGATTAAAGTGTGTTATAGAGGGTCCATGGACCTCCTCCCCCCCCCCCCCCACCCTAAAAAAATACAACAAATTACTCTAAAAAAGTGTGCACCCCTACAAAAATATTACCTTAGAAAACACAATCATGCACCCACTGAATTTCTTTCTAGATCAGCCACTACATGCATACATATACATCTACACAGCAATAGACAAATATTTATATTATGAATGCATTCATGATTCGTATGTATATGTATGTGCATATATAGAGATATATATATATCTAGACATATATTTCGGGGCGCATGGTAGGGAAAAGAGGAATCAAAGGAATAGAAAGCAAGCAACCAATGATCTAGTATATAACGATTAAGATTGCTAAATATACAAATAATCTTGGGTGCAAAAGTCTAAGTGGACAAAGTTAAAAAATTATCATATCTTAAAGGCCATACCTTGAAAGGCAAAATGTTGAGTTTTTCCAAACCAGGAGCCATGCTCAATACTTTCTTCCCATGATCCGGATCATACAAATCCCTTTTTCTGTCGGATGGCCCATACCAGCTGGATCACGGCCCACAATGTAGAAATTTGCACGGCATTTATCCGTGCCTTTGCATGCCATTGTACTTCAGTTGGTCCAGCATAATGCATAGGTGACGGAAATATGGCCACTATAGTTGTTTTAGGATCAAGGACTCCATCCTCTAGAACCTGTGATATAGTGATAACATATGTTTAGTGTGAAGTATGGAAATTCCATGCAGAGCTTTATTTAACTTCAATGATAAGAAAGCAATAATAACCTTGCTATGCTGCTCCATTCGAACATCCAATGGCACATCATCGACCTTGGTGAATCCCCAAAGGGTGAAGAAGGAGAATTGGATTTTTATAGCCCATCTCCAACAGTCGGTGCCTTGTATCATTCATCAATAGAGCATGGCCATTGTGCACAGGATTCCTCAGTTGAAAAGCAAAAACAGCATCGGCCTGACGAAGATCAAATTCTTGTCTCAATTGCTTTGGGGACAGCCTGTAATGATCAAGACCATCATTGTATTTGATAGGCTTTAGCACTTCCAGATCTCCACCAATGAGCCAATTTCCGCCTGGAGTAATTACTTCTTCCACATATGGTAATCCTGGTGCAGTACACCCCCATGTTCTGGCAATCCTCTCTTCTTTGTTGTGCTTGTAAATTTCAACACTGTGAGAAAAGGAAAAGTAGTTTTAGAGTACATTCTGACATCATCAAATGAAAATTCGCTATTCTATAATAGCTTAAACTTATTGATGGGATGGTAATTTATCGTCTTATCAGAGTAGAGTAGATCTTGGGTTCCAATCCTGCAGCCCCATTTTCCAGAAAAATCACTTTTGCTACTGTCTATTAGCTACTGCTAAGAACATCGTTGTTACCACCTGAGGGAGCAAGTTACATTGTATATATGATAAATAGATCTTCTCCTAACAGCTAAGTTCCAGATGAGATGGTGATTTTCATTTTCCAGTATCAAATCATACAAGACTACACAAGTTACATGTGTAAAAATTGAGACATGCATTTAGTCCATAAAAGGTGGGAAATTGATACAGAAACTTTTATGCAGATTACAGAAGCAACGCGTAAAGTCAGTCTCCTGCTACTTAAGCCTATACAACAAAACATAACCTGAGATGGCACCATGCTTGCAACAAAAATGTATAAGATATGCAATGATCGGTTAAACTGAAAGTTATAGCAGCGTCTACTGATGACATGGCCATTTACTGAAGCAAAACCTTTAAACGTACTTTTACATTATCATATTCATGACGGCCTACACTAAAAGGAGGGGGAGATTGTAATTTGTAAGAAGATGTAGAAGGGAACTTTTCAAAAGATACAACATACTACACATTGGAGAGGAAAGCAATGGTGTAACAATGTCAGAGTTACCTTACACCCAACTCCACCATGTAATAATAAGCCAAGTATTTTTGTTTTAAATGGGAGTTCATGACAAAGTTATGGTCTTCCTGAAATTGTCAGTAACCTGATTCAATCACCAATCATAATATGAAACGACTACTACTAGTGACCATTAAGTTTAACAAGATTTATGCATCTGAAAAGGGGGGTGCAACTCTCAACTCCTTCTCTAGTTCTTTTGTTACCAAACTTCCATATGAAATAGACAAATTTAGATCAATCAACTTCTGAAGCATGGTTTTAATAAAAGCATTTACTCCATTAACTTACTAAGACTTCAAAACCAGCAGATTATGTAAAGCTTTGGTCACTTTTGTGAAATAGCAAATCATCAAGCACGTGTACTAACAAATTACAAAAATACAAATGCGATCACACTCTCAAAACGGATTGAAAATTAGAAAAACAAGGAGGTTAATGAGTCAATCCGGGGCTGAAGTAGTAATCAGTAATCTTAAACACAGCAGATGAAGTGCCAATTATTAGATACATAATTCTACCATTTGGTATACATATTCTTAATCTTCTGTTCAGTCTTAACAGATTAAAACGGTTGCACACATTTCTTGATATATCAATTCATGGCATTGACATGCAAACCATCATATGACACCAGGCCACCAATCGAACCACATAATAATAAGGAGCAAATGATGACATCACAAGCATGAAATATTATGATGTAAAATAATCGATGAAAATCATATAAAAAACAATGAAGCTAATACCATTAAAAATTTCATTTAACAAACATTTAACAAATGCTAACCTTCTAAGAATGCCAACCAAATCATCGTCAGGACCCACCAATGCAACATCAGTGGATGCCCCAATTTTGCCCTTAACCTCATCATCAATGGACAACACAATGGGAAGCGACATATTAACTAGAGACCCATCTTTCAATCTCAAAGAATTGAAATGCAAACTCTGCAAATACTCGTTTTCTCTCATGAAGCCCCTAAGTGGGCTGGCCCAACCTTCACTAAGCACATGAACCCACTCAAGATCAATTTTTTTCAGCTTAATTGCCGGCATTGATTTCGCCTCTGAAATCTTCTCAGCCCTCTGATTCTCTGGCACCACAAGATCCACCAATGAGCCCCCATCTGGGTCGATCAAAGAGCTCTTGATCGTGAAGGGCCCTTTTGCAGAGGATTGTAAAGATGTCATCTTTTTATAGGAAAACACTAAGGAGGATAATTTATTCGAGTGATAAATAGGTTTCGAATGGATGCAGCAGGTGAAATAACTAGTTTTGCGAAATGATGTGTAAATTTGGGAGTGATTAGTGGAGGAAACGTGGAGCTTAACTGTTAGGGACATTTTGAGTATACTGTAAATAATGGGTTGAATTTGCAATTGCAAATTTTGGGGATGGAATTATTTGGATTAAATAGGAGATGCAAGAATACTGGGAGGTTGACATCTTTTTAATTTTCCTTTTCTGGGGCTGTGGAAGAAGGAATTTTCAATTTTAATGGATTCTGGAAACTCTAAAGATGTCCACAGGTTTGCATTTGCTTTGCCGTTTGAATGTAAGTGGAATTATCTTTTTCCTCTACTGTCTTTTTCGTTTCTCTATTTTTCATTTATTTTGTGGCTACTTCCTAATATTTTTCTTTTTATGCTTATATCAAAGCCTAAGGTTGTCCATTTCCATGTAATCAAGGGTCCTAAACAAAAAAAATATAAGGTTTTCAACCATATAAAAAGTTGTTATATAACAATTATTTTATGTACACAAAGTGGTTAACTGATTTTTTTTAGTTTAGGTGAAAATTAAAATGAAGTTAAAATGCACAACAAACATATTAAAATGGAGACCCTTAATCTGTTGTTTGATGGGTCTGCCGTCTGGAATTTGTACTGAATTAGCGTGTTAATGTTTTATTAAAACCAATTGGTTTTAGTAAAGGCGCTACTATATTTCTTTAAGCATCTCACTTTGATACCATGTTAAGATCAATCGTTTATCGTTGTACAAAAACCAATTAGTTTAGTAAAGACGCTACCATATTTCTCTAGATATTCAAGAGTGTGGGCAATATCTCTCAACATAATATTTTGGTTTGCAACGGTTCAATAAAGTTGTTCAAAAACAAATTGAACATTTTGTTTTATAAAATATGCTATATTGAATTCGATTCAATTAAATTTGGTGTTTTATCTTTTCGGGTGGTATAATTTGATGGTTTACACGACCATGATAACTGAAAATCAAGCATATTCAGATCACTGGCATACCAAAATATTAAGATCATTGATATGTTAATGTGTATAAGATCAATGCATTGACAGCATTGTTGACATATATATCCAGACATATGTATCTGGACCTTTAAATGGCTATACATACACAAATGATTGATCCATCGAAAAAATGCATCGATGGTGTACTTTATTTATACAAAAATCGATGCATTTTTTTTTTTTTTTATCGATGGATGTATTCCTTCCAGTAGTGAATAAAACACTAAGTGAAAGATTGTACTACTGAAGAAGTGGTAACCAATCCAGAAAGCAAAGCAACAATGAATGCACTATTATATGTAGTTGGTTCTGCTTGCATTGAATTGTTTCTTTCATCAATGTATGTCTCATTCAAAAAAGGTCCACCCACAAGTGCTCCGATCGCGATGTTCGGGTTAGGGTCGGTTGAATCAAGCCACTTGAAACCATCTTTGCATCCAGTTTTTGCATCAGCTGGTATCGAGGCTCCTCTATGGTGCACATATTGTGGGTAGTCACTCCCATAGCCCACTAGATAGCTCATTGACATCGGGTTATTTCCCAACACATAGTCCGCCTACAAGAACGCAGTTAGATCTTGCAACAAAATCAGGAACATATCGCATTGGTAAATTAGTTATAAAGAATTAAACCTGTGATGCTGCGAATTTTCGTAGATCTGTTGGTGTGAAGGAAGAACCGTCACACGAGATTTGTGCAGTCCTAGATGAGAGCATGTAGTCACTGTAAACTAGTGCTAAAAACGCAGCTGCCACTGGATGCTGCAACGCGTTCCATTCACTCACCCATATAAGACCATCTGTATGGTTTTGGAGTAACAAAAATTATTATTCCAGTAATAAGTGTCACTGTAACATTTTGCTGCAAAAAAATATAGACATTCAATGACCACAAGAATTGATGAGAATGAAAAGAAATATACTTACTCTCTGTTCTACTGGTTGTGGCTGTTGGAGAATCTGGAAGGACGCCACACATGACTGCATCCGCCGTATCCCTGTACTTGTGTAGGTTCGAGACGTCTTTCGAGCCAAAGAAGCTTAGTCTTGACAATAGTACCTGAGTTCCAGCTAACTTATTATCCCAGCTAAACCAAGTTGGAGTACCCCAATTGGCAAAGTTTTGACCATTCTTCCCAGTAACATAATTGAAGTATGTTACATCTGTTGTAGCATGATAAAGCCAAGTAGCTGCCCACAAAAGCTCATCTCCATAGCCTGTTGAATTGTAATAACTCTGGACTTCTGGAATGCTTTCGCTATACGAACCTCTGTACTTATCAGCAAAATTAAACAGCTGTTTTGCATGCTTCAATAGCAAGCCTGAATATGTCGAATCAACGGGCTTAAACACGAGTGACGCAGATGCTAAAGCTGCTGCAGTTTCAGCTGCAACGTCAGATCCTGGAGCACTAGCGTTCACTTGTGTCAATGGCCTTTTTGCACTCATGCTTTCAGGCCTTAACCAACACTTATGGTCTGCCTCTACATCTCCTACCTAAAAACCAACCAACCAATAATCATTAAGCAAACATCAAAAATATGTAAGAACGTTTCCATCATTGCAAGAAACAAGATAATACATTAATACCTGAATATACAAAGTGTTTTCTGATGGATGTGCATTGACAAGAAAGTCGGTGATCCACTTAAGCGAATCTTGGGCAGGTTTCAACTGGTTCACGGCTTGCATCTGATCACCATATTCCAGAATTGCCCATGATAACACTGTCGCCGTGAAAGCCATGGGGAAGCCAAACTTCATAAGATCACCGGCGTCATACAGTCCTTTCGATAGGTCTAATTTCGCCTCACTTCCATCTGTAAGAGCTGAATCTCCTCTCCAACGGATAGTGTTATTAACCAATTTTCCAGCTGCCACAGAGCAATACAGTTAGTTAGCCACATAAAACATCATCTAAAAAGACAATATTGTTTCTCTGAATCCTTGTACTGCTACAGTTAATATTCCAATCACAAATTAAAGAGCAGAATATAAAGTACAAACAAACACACCTTACAACTAAAAAAGTCCTGAATCACATTATGGATGAAAATGTAGACTAATTATACAAAACATATATAGTTATCTCATATCAACCTTTTTTTATATTTACAGAAACGGCAAGAACAAGCTAAAATTTGAACAGAAGGAAGGAAAATGGTATACATTTCTGGACATCAAAGAATTTCAAGGCAATTTTGAAGGCATCGGCGTATTTTTTGTTAATGGCACCAGGAGGCCCAGGAACAGGGGCAGCCTCCGCTTTAGCATCCTCTTGTTTCTTTTTCACGACAGCATATATACCAAATGACGCTGCTGCTAATACCATTAGGACAAGAAACCAACCACAACAACCCCCTTTTGATCTCTTCTTTCCCATTCCAAAATATCAAAAAAAAAATCCTATGACAAAAGATTTCCTGGCTTCAAATTTTTTTATTTTTTCTTAAAGGGAAAAGAATGGAGATTTTTGGTGAATGGTTTTAAGACATGGAAATTTTATGCGACATGAATGAAAGGGCCACAATGAGTACCTCTGCCAAAAAAAACATGGTTGGTATGGGATGCAACAGAGCACCGACAAATTTGAGGACGATGATGATACGTGATACTGTATTAAGGTTTCTTATTTTCGGAAATGTATGTTTTAGGGGAATGACGAAAATGGCCTTTAGCAGCTGTCGTTTAAGTTTGCTTGTGGATGGTTGCTGATTGGCCCCTTTTTGGTAAATGCACCACAAATTCGCGCGCTTGAAAGGAAAATTTTACCGTTGGTTTTAACTGCCGTTAAGATTCATTTTCCTCGTTGATGGTTGAGTGATGTTGCGTGATTTTGGGTGTGTGTTTTTTTTTTCTTTTTTTTTTTGTTTGTTTGTTTTTTTTTTTTTTTTTTTTGTGGAAAACAATTTCAGTTTCTATTCATTGTTCCCCTTAAAAAAAAAAAAAAAAAAAAAAAAAAAAAAAGGTCTATTCATTGAAAAACTTTTGCCTATCTGTATTAATTCTCCGATTTCATAATATTTGGGCAACTAATCATTTTAATACTAGATTTTATGTGTTACTGTTAGAAAATGAAGTGAGAGATATCACGGTAGTTGTAATAAAAAATGTCACGCTATAATTCTCTTGTATTCATCATTTTTTTTATTTGAACTGCTCTTGTACTTATTAATTTTCGTTAATTTAAAGTTTCCTAGATAAAATTCATTTTTCCCTTGTTTTAAAACCAACAGTACATTCACTAAAGCTGAAACAACGACTTCTAGTTGTGTTGATATTTTAATCGTTTGTCGCAGTCAAACAAATGATTTTATTGCGTCTACAAAATCGTCATTGGATTATCATATCATCACTTTTACACAATAAAATTGAAGTTGTTCTTTTTAAGATTACAAAATTTATTCACTTTAGTTTGTTGAATATCATCAAATAAGATTTAGTTAATGATTTAATTCTAAAATTTATACATTGAAATACATTGTATGTATAATGATCCTACGTCAATAATGTGATTTAATTAATGCCGAGTGAATGAAAAAATGTTTGTAATGGCTGAACTACTTTATTAGTGTTATGTCAAACAAACATGTGATGGTATAAGTAAAATCCTCATTGACATAGTTAAGAGAGGTTAAATAATTTGATTATTATAATTACAGTGTAATCTAGCTGGAGTGTGAGAGTTTGAAATCGATATGAGACGACCACATTCATTTAAAAAAATGCACAACTTGAGTATACATGAAGAGTGATGCATGCACTGATCTTGTTCTCTAGATACTTTTTAGCCATGTACTCTGATTTAAATAAACAAAAACACAAAAACACAAAAAAAAAAAAAAAAGGGAACCACAAAGTGCTAAGATTCAAAGGATATGGTGCGTAAAGTTTCGGTGAGTTAATCATTTTCGTTGAGGCACATCATTAAATTACATTCTTCATAACACTAGAAACGGAGTGATTGAGACCTTTGGATTGAAATTTAACCTTCTATTTTATCGTAAGTATATAAAGATTCATTTAGCATAATCTATATTAAGTAAGCTGCCCAACTATATATGCGACTCGTGACAAACCGGCTTGTGATGAAAATATAGCGTATAGCATTTCAAGCAGGGGGAGGGGGGTGCAAAAAAGTTGGGACACGTGTCATAAATTTATCTTATACATTTGTAGATCAATGGACAACAAATATTATACATTATGAGTCAAATATCAACATTTATTGAATTAATATACAATAAGAAGGTGGCGCCACCCAGATTTCATGAGAAAGTGATTTTCTATAAAGAGTAATGATAGAGGCATAACAAAAATTACACAACAGAGGCCACAATATGATCTCTCACCCTTGATTTTGATGGGTCCACATCACAATCAAATTAACACTCATCAAAATCAAGGATGGGAGATCATGTTGTGGCATCCGTTGTGTAATTTTTGTTGTGGCTCTATCACTACTCTTCTATAAAAATAGGTGGTGTTACTTTTAGAAGAGTCATGTGTCTCCCTATCATCATATAACCAAACCATGTACCTTGTTATCTCAATAGGAAATAAAATTTATGAAATAATGTACATCATTTCATTTATGAGACATTGATATAAAGAGAATATCTATAAGTACGTTATTTGATACAATCTCTTTATAATAATTATATTAAATTATAATAAAAAATCCCTATCTATAATCTATATATAATTTATTTGGATTGGATGTTGACATTAATAAAGACCTATTGGCCGGAATATGATTCAGGTTGACAAAATGAAATGAATTAAAAACAAAAGGCTTACATTTCTGGACGTCGAAAAACCGCAACGCAACACCGAGAGCTTCCGCGAATTCATGGATGATGGTACCCGGGGGTACAAAATCAACTCCACCTCCTCCACCAGAACGGTGGTGGTGTTGCATCATATAATTAGCTGTCAAAACAACACCAACACCAACTCCTGCTGTTAGCAAGAAGGCTATCATCCATTGCCACCTTACCTTCTGTCTCGGCCGCTTCTCCGCGTCGTTGTTCTCCCCCATTTTAAACACCTATTTTCCTATCAAACTTATTATGTTGTAATTAAGGATATAATGCAGAAGAAGCTGAACCCTTATTATTTGTTCACAAAGTGAAATAAGATGCATGATCGCTGTAGTTGGCACATGAGTAGAGTGTCTATATATATACACTAAAAAAAATGTTTGTTACGCAATAATATGGTGACAACACTTTTAACACTATTTATTATTATTATTTATGCACCTATAGGAATCAATTAGTCCAACATCCTAATTAATTAATGGTACCCTAAAATAAGTGTTGACTCGAGTGTTGTGATACTTTTATTATTATTTATTTTTGTTGTTATGTATTATCACTATATATATATATATATATATATATATATATATATATATATATATATATAATACGGGAAAGTCTAACACGAATGTTCGACATTACAGCGAGCTAAACATGTACTAATGAGTTTCAATAAAAAATGATTGTATTATGCGCACAAAAAAGAAGTAAAATTAGAAATAATTTATGTATCATTTCTATTGCCAAATTAAATTATATCTCTTTTTAACTGGTGGTCATTTTGATTTTTCATGCATACGATCTAAAATAGTTGTTTTAATACTTTGGCATTTATTAGCTGATGTAAAAAATCTACACATACAACATTCACATAATATTCATTATTACACCTAGCATCATCTTGTTGTTGGAAATGTCTTTATTTTTTCTTATTTCCTCCTTTTTTTTCATAAGGCGTGGTCTGGCAGCTAGCTTTGCTCTCAAAAAACAGCAGAAGCGTGGTCTGACTCTGCTCTGGAAAGTACCAATCTTGTGTTTAAGTTACAAAATAAAAATGTGTGGTTAGATAATAAAAGTACAGGCTTGATGTACATTATATTCTTTCTGGAGTACCTTTAATAATATGTTTACTAGGGCAGGCAAGATGGCCAACCACCCAGAGCCTATGATGATATAAGAGGTCTAAAATTATATATGTAACAAATAATGTAAGTTAATCTAGTAAATAAACATTGATTATATACTCCAATATTTCGATTCGTGATCTTGACATATTTTGGTTTTATTTATTTATTTTAATGATATATGAATTTACCTTTAAACCCTTAGTAAAGTAATGATACTAATAAAATATATGTCCTAGCTAACCGCTCAGGATGCCATGAAATGAATGATATGTTGGATAATATTAAACTTGATACTATAATTGATGATTTTGCATCTAGACATGCACATAGAATTTTTTTCATGATCCCTTTGTTTTCTAGTTATGTTGTCGATCGGTGTTTTCCTAGTTTTTTTATGTTGTTTGTTAAGATTCCGCTATTTTGTAGTTGTTTGTGATTTTTTGTTTCCACTATTGTTATTTTTCCTCTAATGATTCAAAAATATTATTGTTTTTGACATTTATAATATGTTGTTAGATGCTAATCTTAGTATTTTCTTAAACGTGATTTGACATATGTTACTTTTATTTATAAAAATTATAATTATTAAATAAAAATGATCCTTCTTCAAATT
The DNA here is from genome assembly GCA_026214975.1 of Gentiana macrophylla. NCBI lineage: Eukaryota > Viridiplantae > Streptophyta > Magnoliopsida > Gentianales > Gentianaceae > Gentiana > Gentiana macrophylla. The sequence continues at coordinate 76,197 of JAOBSW010000127.1, read as the reverse complement.
TTGCCCCGGGCTCGTTATGTTTTTGGAACGACCCTGAGTCCCTGACCCTTACGAGGATAATATCACATTTTTATTGTATGTTAATGTAACATTTTAATTGGGATGGGTATTTATTACTTCATGCACATTTGAACAATTATTATTCATCAGTGCAATAATCATTACTCCATCCGTTCCTATTTAACTGTCGCAGTTGCAAAAACCACACATATTAAAGAGAGTAGTTAATGCTTTTAGTTAAATCAAAATGACAATAATTCCCCTTGAATATTATTAATGCAAAAAAATTAATGCAATGGTATTTTCAATCTCTTAACCCTTAATAAATAGGGGTAGATGTAAAAAAATACAAAATTAATTGTTTGGAAATGTAAATACGACAGATATAAAGAAAATTTTAATTTTGACAACTGCGATAGTTAAATAGTAACGAAGGGAGTACCTGGTAAGATATTATCATGTGTAAAAAAGACAAGATGTTTTTTTTAAAAATATGACATACATCTACGACATTGTTAAATAGAAAATTATATGTTAGAATTTCTCTAAATGTGTTGCATAAAATGACAAGGAGGATCTTTTCCCCTATCGTTAATGTAGGCTTTCGTATGCATTCATTTGATTCTAGGTGATGACAATGACCAAGTTATTTATTGAGGTTTTTATTATTTCCTTGCTAAAACTTTTAATTTATGTCCCCAAAATGTCAACATTATGTAGAAATGCGGACGGCCTTTTTTTCTTATGGAAAATTAGGGATAAGGACAATAATCTGGAATATTTTTAAGAATGTAGAAACAACTACATATTTTTTATATAGTAGAAGGACAATGCATAATTTTATAATGGAAGGCGAAAACAGTGAATCCCAAAATCGGTGAATCTTCCTAGTGAATCCCAAAATCAAATGAATTTTGACGATGAATTTTTTGATGATGAATCCCGAAATCAATGAATCTCGACAATGAATTTTGAAAATTAGTGAATTTAAATGATGAATTTAAGCAATGAATTTAAACAAATGAATTTCGAACACAAGTGAATTTCGACGATGAATAAATAGTTTTGTCTTTATCACAAAGTTTCAAAAAACTGTCCTTCTACTCAATTGATGAAATATTTTTGTCCTTCTCCCTCATTCCCCCTTTTTCTTATTGGTTATGACGCAATTAAGTTAGAATCGAATTGTGACAACCGAATATGTTGACGTGGCAAAGTATGATGATTTTGATCATAGATCAAAAACAGAACAGAAAATTGGAATTGATACTTGAATATTCATTGATTGAGAGTAAAACTGAAAGTATACAACCGATCTATTTCAGAATTATATGAACTAAACTTCTTATTTTTACGCTGCTCTTTTGGTACCTTATATAATGGTACTTTAGGCAGTTACAGGATGAAGTAATCTAACTGATTTGCTAACTGTTTTCCTAACTGACTAACTAACTCCTAAGCTTCTGGAATGGTGCAGTTATTTCATCTTGTGATATAATGCTGCAACACCCCCTCTCAAGATGAAATCACTTAGCCTTGTATATGCTGCATAGAGGATAAAAGGACAGCAGTGCCTGAAAAATATTTCTGTCTAATGGTTTAGTAAACAGATCAGCCAGCTATAGGTGTGTAGAAATAGGTAGAGGTTTTAACAATCCTGATTGATATCTATCTCTTATCACATGACAATCTATGTCTATGTGCTTGGTTCTTTCATGGAATATAGGATTTTCCACTATGTGTAAAGCATTTTTACTGTCACAAAACATAGGTATGGGCCTTTCCTGTTTTATGTTGAATTCTTTCAGCAGGTATGTTAGCCACTGTAATTCACATGAAGCCATGGCCATGGCTCTGTACTCTGATTCAGAGGAGCTTCTAGAGGCTGTAATTTGTTTCTTGGACCTCCAACTTATTAAGGAATTACCTAGGAAGACTGAGAATCCTGTTATAGATCTTCTGGTATCTTCACATCCAGCCCAATCTGCATCCACATAGGCTTTAAGTTCCAGAGTTCCTTGAGCAGAAAATAATATCCCTTGACCAGGAGCATTCTTCAGGTATTTTAGAAGTCTGTGTGCTGCCTTGAGTTGTAATTCGGTGGGAGAATCAAGAAACTGACTTAGTTGCTGTGTTGCTAGGGTGATATCAGGTCTGGTTATGCCAAGATACAACAGTTTTCCAACCAAACTTCTATAATAACTATTTGATTCCAGTTTTGGTGAGTCTTTACTGTGTAACTTCTGAGTTGTATCCATTGGGGTTTGAACCAGGGGCGGACCCAGCGTTATAGGGGTGGGGTGCATGGACCCCACTCAAATTTCCGGACGAAGTTACTAATATACCCCTCTAGTAATATTAAAGCTGTGTATGTATATTATTTCAGACAATATCTAATGTAATTATCCATTTAGCTCAACTGGTTAGAAGCTTTATTGTCTATTCTTAAGTCACAGGTTCGAATCTTGGCATTTGAGATTTTTTTTCACCTTTTTTCTTTAATTTGGCCCCCATTGGAAATATTTCCTGGGTCCGCCACTGAACTGGTTTGCAATCAGTGTATCCATAGTCTTCTAGGAATTCCAGACAGTACTTTCTTTGTGACATCATTATTCCATCTTTGGATCTAGCAACTTCCAGCCCTAGGAAGTATTTAAGATTCCCTAAGTCTTTGATTCCAAATCTTGAGTTTAAGAATTCTTTTAAGTCTTTAATCTGCTCCAAGTTAGGACTGGTGACAAGCACATCATCAACATATACAAGTAGGGTAATGAAGCCTTCATCCTTTCCTTTTATGAACATGCTATAGTCTTGTTTTGACTGCCTAAACCCCCTCTCAAGCAAAGCTTGTGTGAGCTTTATGTTCCATTGTCTACTGGCCTGTTTCAAGCCATATAAAGACTTCTTGAGTCTGCATACAGTGCCTGGTGCAGAATTACAGCCGTGAGGTATAGACATGTAAACTTATTCTGATAGATCCCCATGTAGAAAAGCATTATTCACATCTAGTTGCTGTAAATTCCATCATTTAGCAGCAGCAATGGCAAGTAAAGTTCTTACTGATGTGAGTTTTGCCACAGGAGAGAAAGTATCCAGATAATCCAATCCCAGTTGTTGTGTGTAGCCTTTGGCAACAAGCCTGGCTTTAAACCTCTCTATTGAACCATCAGCATGTCTTTTGATTCTATAAACCCACTTACAACCAATAGGGGTTTTTCCTTTAGGTAGTGGTACAATCTCCCATGTGCCAGTTCTTTGTAAAGCATCAAGTTCATCTTGCATTGTTTTTCTCCAAGCCTCATCTTTGCATGCCTCATTGTAATGTCTAGGTTCAGTTAACACCTGTGCACTTAACACATAGTTCTTGTAAGAAGTAGATAAATGTGTTAAAGAATCAACATTCTGAATGCTATGAGGAGAAGTCCTGATCTTGGATGGATGACAGACATAGTCATTCAAGTAAGCAGGGACTTCCCTAGATCTAGATGATCTTCTTGTCATAGGGACATTTCCATTTTGGGAATTTTGTCCATTGCCAGGATCACTGTGAACTTGATCATTTACTGGTTCCTGAGCCACACTAGATTGTGTTTCTGGTTCAGGGTTAGGTGAATGATCCTGTTCACTTTGCTCCTGCAAGTCTATAGCTTCAGAATGTTGTTCCTCCATGAATGGTAAAGGCAAGGAAAAAGTATCAGTATCACCTGAGTTTTGAGTGTAGGGAAAAATCATTTCATGAAATGTTACATCTCTACTAATAAAAATATGTCTAGTTTGCAGATTTAGTAGACAGTATCCTTTGACATTCAAGGCATGACCTAAATAAACAGATTTTATGCTTTTCTATGCAAATTTGTTACCATCAGTGTGTAAGTTACAAGCATAAGTCAGACAGCCAAATACTCTAATGTTCTTGTATGATGGAACAGAACCAAAAAGCAATTCATGTGGAGATTTTTCATTCAGGATAGGTGTAGGCAACACATTGATCAAATTGACAACATGAAGAACACAATAAGTCCAGTAAATAACAGGTAAACCTGATTGAAATTTCAGACTTCTTGCAACATCTAAAATATGTTGATGCTTTCTTTCCACCACACCATTTTGTTGTGGAGTGTGAACAACTGTGGTTTGGTGAATGATGCCTTTAAGTGCATAAAAAACAGGTAAGTCAAACTCCGAACCATTATCAGATCTAAGAATCTTTATCCTTTTATTAAACTGTGTTTCAATCAAAGTACAAAAATTCTGAACAAGATTTCTAACTTCAGCTTTGGATTTTAACAAATACACCCAAGTATATCTACTAAAATCATCTACTATTGTAAGAAAAAACCTATGTCCATGTACCCCTGTTACCTTATATGGACCCCAGATGTCCATGTGTACAAGATCAAAACAATGCTGAGAGCTAGACTGACTTAGTGGGAAGGCAAGTCTTTTTTGCTTTGCAAGGGGACAAATATGACAAACTGTTTCAAAATTACATTTGATGTCTTGATGAACATGTCTTAACACTTGCAGTCTCTTGTGAGAAGCATGTCCAAGTCTATAATGCCAAAGTAATTGAGACTGATCAGGAGTATTAATAGCTTCAGGCATAAAAACAACATTAGCACAGCAATCTTTATCAGCTTTAAGGACGTATAAGCCATTAGTTAAATCAGCTGTACCAATCCTCCTCAAACTGAGCATGTCCTGAATTACACAAGATTCTAGGTAAAATTTGATGTTATATGCCCTAGTCCTGATTAATCTACTAATAGATATGAGATTTAAACTAAATTCTGGTACACATTGAACATTCTCATGGATTAAATGTTGATTAATTTTTACTTGTCCTATTTGTGATACCTTAGCACTTTTACCATTAGGCAGACTAACAGACATATTATCCACAGATTTACAAGTTGCAAACAAGGCCTTATTGCAAACAATATGGTCTGTTGCACCAGAATCTACAATCCACCAAAAAAACTTAGGATTAGGTTTACCTGACCATTCTACTGGATTGAAATTTGTGGTCAGGGCCACATAATTGACATTAGAGGTTCCAGAATCCTGATTAGCTTGCAGTAGAGTCAAAATTTGTTGATATTGTTCTTGTATAGCACTAATCTGGGAATAGTTTGGAACTTCTTCAGATGCATCTTGATTCCAAGAACCTGTACCAACACAATTTGCAGATGAAGATGACCTTCCCCTGCCTCTGCCCTTTGGTGGGAAACCATGTTTCTTATAACAACGATCCACAGTGTGAACAGTCATTCCACAATGTGTACACTGTGGTTTCTTGCTGTTATTATTGAAATTTCTTCTATTAGCACCTCCTTGATTTTGAACAGCAAGAACAACCTTCTGATCTGACTCAGAAGATCCAAAAACTGCAGCAGATTCTACCAATTTTGCTCCAGAGAAAGAACTATATAGCTGATGTTTTTCTTGTTTAACAGCCATTGAAAAAACTGCTTTAATCGAAGGTAATTGATCTAACATCAAAACCTGAGACTTAATTGAAGCATACTCATCATTCAGTCCTTTCAAAAACCGAATGACATATTGTTTCTCCATATACCCTTGAAACCATTTCTTGCCACAATCACAATCAGGAGCAGCTGTAACAGTCATCAATTGATCCCACAGAACCTACAATTTCGTAAAATACTGAGACACAGTAAGATTACCTTGCTTGTTATTTTGAATTTCATCCATCATGTTGGACAAAGTGTAAGTATCTCCTCCTCCAAATCTGTCTTCAAGATCATCCCACATGTCTTTTGCAGTTTTGTAGGAAGCTATACTCTGAGCTATATCTCTTGATACTGCATTAACCAACCAGGCTTTCACCATACTGTTACATTGTCTCCAAGCTGAATAATGATTCTCATTGGGTGCAAGAGCAGGAATAGATCCATCTAGGAAGCCCATCTTGTTCTTCGAAGACAGTGTTGTGGTCATGAAAATCTTCCAGCTATGGTAATTACCATCATCCAGCAATGGTTGAACCAAAACAAGAGCTGGATTTTCATTAGGATGAATGACCAAATCAGCAGGAACAACAACTCCTTGATTATCCATCAAGAAAACAATTATGAAGAACAAGATCTGGAAAAACGAAGAAAGAAGAAAAGAGGAAAAAAAAAACAAACAGATGCGGAATGGAAGCTTATAGCTCTGATACCATGATGATTTTGATCATAGATCAAAAACAGAACAGAAAACTGGAATTGATACTTGAATATTCATTGATTGAGAGTAAAACTGAAAGTATACAACCGATCTATTTCAGAATTATATGAACTAAACTTCTTACTTTTACACTTGCTTCTTTTGGTACCTTATATAATGGTACTTTAGCGATTCTGAGGATGAAGTAATCTAACTGATTTGCTAACTGTTTTCCTAACTGACTAACTTACTCCTAAGCTTCTGGAATGGTGCAGTTATTTCATCTTGTGATATAATGCTGCAACAAAGTATAGTAGCTGAGTTTGTTAACAGCGGTTACTAATTTATGACGTGCTTGTTAAATGGAGTTAGCTACTTTTAATTCACACACATGTTCAGAAAGCAATTTACAATTATAGGATGTGTAGCAAGATTGTCAAGTTTTAATTAAGCAAGATAAGCACTTATGTAGACAAACAAGTATGTAACAAGTAAAGATAGAAAGAAGAGAACAGACTATGTACAGTAGTTCAGTCAAAGGGCCCACTCTCCACTGTTAAGGGATGATACTCACTTGGATTTGTAAATTCATTAAAGAACTTTGAGTGCTCAAGAATTGATAAGTGTAGCACATACAATTACAAGGACAATAGCCAAAAGGACAAACCAATAACCCTGAAGCTTGTGTCTTTCAAACTTGAGTTTATGACCGCTTGACAGAAGAATATAGTTGTTGTAGAAAGCAAGGTGTTGTCGGCTTTGTGCAACAGCCAACAGTTTAAGCAACTTCAATCCATTCCAATGCAGTGGTGTTCCTAAGCATGTGTGTAGGCCCGGAACTTGGATTGGGACCTCAAATTTGAAATAAACGGATAGAAAATAGACCAAAGGACAAATTAAGAAAAAGTATGGCTTGTCGTGTTCTTTCATCTCTTCTTCCTCTTATAGATTGAATTGTTGGTGTGTGATCAACACTCGTATCCTTCTCCTTATGTTGTTGGTGAGCTTTGGTGGAGGTTATAACCGTTACAAGGTTTTTTCAACTTGATATATGAGCAAAAGTGTACTATCATATGTAAGACATTGAAAGTGTTGTATAATGTATAATCATAGTACATTGCTCTTATTACTCTTGATCATCGCTTTGCATGTCTTGTAATGTTCATACATTTTTTGACATTGAAATTGTGCCATAAATTGCAACTCCAAAAGACTTTTGGCAGTAATACATCACAGATTTAATATAACATGTAATTGTAATATCATTAGGTCTTGTATTATATTAAGCATTGATGATGTCAAGGTTCACTTCATGTCTTATTTTACAATGTAGCATATAAGAACTCGTGTATGACATGTACACTTGTTTATATGATAACTGTATGATATTTTGGAACAATCAAACGGAGATGTTGTGCATACATAATTTTTTTTCTCTTTCTCTTTTCCCTTTTAACCCTCCAAAATGTTGTGAATACATAAGATATAAGTAAACCATCATGCACATTATATCAACAGGTTAGAGGCACTTATCGATTGTTTCTGACAATTGTATGCGGTTTATGTAACTAAAATCTATCCTTACCGATTTAAGTGTGATATCCCACATTGGAGTGGGGAAACGCATCACCACCATATAAGTGTGAGACATAAAAGTCTTGTCAACTCGTGTTAACCCTTTTAGACCAGGCAAGGACGGCGGCTAAGCAGTTGACCGGATCATGACTCATTTAGCGCTATCAGACCCGGTATATGGGGGTGTTATAGAATAGTATCAAAGCAGACTATCAGACATATCTAAGTGCCACATGCCACCTCTAGATCCTCTGGTAAGAATGAAAATGGGACATGTCTAGTGGGACAAGTCATGGCCGTCCTGGCGAGGAAGACAACACCTTATAAGTGGGGAGAATGTGATATCCCACATTGGAAGTGGGGGAAACACATCACCGCCATATAAGTGTGAGACATAAATGTCTTGTCAACTCGGGTTTGCCCTTTTAGACCAAGCGATGACGGCGGTCTAAACAGTTGACCGGACCATTTATGACTTATTTAACGCTAACAGACCCGGGGTCTGGGGGAGTTACATTAAGTCCCACAGGCTTCACATCGGTAGGATGTTGTTTTTAGTGATCTTTTTACTTTGTTTGATGTAGTTTACTTTTTTTTATGTGCAAGTAGTGTCCTCTTCGTGAAGTGTTTGCTATTTTGTGAGATTTGTTCTCCCCATCATGGTGTAATTTAAAGACTTTTCATGTTGTGATTTCGCAGTTTCAATTGTCCTATCAAGCCATCATTGTTCTATTGTTTAAACCTTTGATATTATGCATGATGTTTCCGTACAAAAAAGTAATAGGTATATTTTGAGAGGGCTTTTATTGACACCACAAATTGGCTTCAGACACCCAAAAAAATATACATTAGACACCGGAAGGAAAATCAATGACAATAACGTTTCTCATGTATGAGGAGTAGTAGAGTGGTGACGTTTAGATCCAACAGGTTTTTTCATGAGGATGAAAGTCACCAATACTGACATTACTTACTTTATAGGAGAATTAGTACGAGAGACGTTCATATCAATGTTGACATTCGAGGTGTCGAAGTAATTTTATGCCGTCATGCAACAACAACAAAAAATGTTACCGATTTTTTTTTTTTATGGTGCCAATACAATAGAACCATTATTTTTAAAATACTCATAAAGGCCTAAGAAGATTTGAACCATGGCTCCAGCCCTTTTTAGTTTCATCAACGGCCCTTTACACAAAATATTGCACTAATTAAAACATTTTTTTCCAAACAAAACAAGTTAAAATTCCACTCCCAAAAAAAAAAAAAAAAAAACTTAAAATTATTTAGTTATCCGAGTATATATCAGACTCGGGCGATGTCCGTCTCTGTTGCCGGTAATAATCAAAAGATCTCGGGCGAATTCAACCTATTGAATTTTATGGGCTTATTACATGATTTATATATGAGTCTTGAGAGAGATTTTTCACACTCTTGAATGTATAAAAAAATTTAATAATGTCTTTAGTAACACCAATTCGTTTTAATACAATGGTAAGCGCTTGATCTTAATATCTAGTGTTTGAAAAATCTATGCTGATTGTGAACATCGTGATAAGTTGACGAATTTCATGCATCTCTTTCTGAGTTTTCCTGTAAACTTCCAATCCATGCCACTGTTGTTACTTACAGTCTTTTCTATGCTGTCGGAAAACGGGAATGATGTGATGTTAAAGTGTTCCACATGCATTGGGCATCTGTGATTTGATGCAGGTCGCACTAGTACCTCGCCACGTGTCATTCTCATATTAACCTTGTAATATATACAAAGAGGATACAAACAGGTTTAAGGCCGGACTTAAACCCCAGGTGAGAGGTCGGCTCAACTAGCTTTACAGTCCCCCGCAGGTCGGCCAGGGCGCAACGGAGCTCAGCTAGTGCATCTCGGGCCTCACAACCTAAGTGACTCGACGTAGGTCGGCCGGAGTATCCCTTAGACAGGTAGCCCATGTGCACACATAACAGAAAAGAATCATCATCCATAAAGACTCTGATCTTATATTTAAATCACCGTGATTATCTCGTACAATCAATGAGAGATTAAATCGTAATTATTCATTCCTTAAGAAACACGGAATTAGATTCCAGTGAGGATCCGGCCCATGCGGGCCTAGGGCATAAGACCCCTATATAAACAATCCCTAAGAAACTACGAAGACTTGATTCCAGATTAATACACAGGATACATAGGCAACATTAGATACATTATCTCAAACTCAGTCTAAACATCACACAAACCACCCTCCGTTTCATCTTTTTATATTTCTAGATCTTGGATAAATTGTCACTAGGATAATACGGCCTAGATTATTACCGGACGAGATCCAGCATCGTCATAATTGTTCCACCCACAATATTAAGGATGACTTCCCACACCTCACGAATTCACGATTTTACAGTTGTGGAACAATTTTTTGACCCTCTTTTTGCCGAAGCAACATCAATGCAACTTATCCCAATAGCTGCAGCAATAATCCCACGTTAGAAGAATAACCCCCTATTTACTCAAATGTTAAATATCCTGACCTCCAAAACTCTTTCGTTTGTTCCAGATTGATTTATGTTTCTTGCCTAATGTCATTAATTATAAAGGATATTCTGATTTTTGAGTAATTTGTTTCTGTTGTCATTGACTGCAGGCAACGCGCGACTATGAAGCCATGTCAGCCGCCTTGTTGTTGCACACTCTCTTAGATGTTTTTTCATAAAGTAAATATTTTATAGTCGTTTGCATACGAGTTGCTGTACGAATTAATCTAATTGCAACGAAACGGGGTTCGAAACCTAAACGGATACATGTGTACGTTCTTGAAGGGTTTTATGCATTTTCGAATTGGATTCATGTATTTTTAGATTCATGCATCATTTCCGAACTGATGTACATTTACATGAGTGCATGCATCCGGTGAACAGCGACAACCCTATCCTTTCGTGTAAGGAGTACCCACATTCGTTTATGGGGTACTTACAGCCTATAAAAGGCACATCATGTGTAAACGAAGATACACACAATACACAACATCATCAGAATTTTGCAGAGTGTCCTCGGGTTTGATTCAAACAGGTCACGGTTTGAATCAAACACCCTCCCTTGTATCCTAAGAGAGATTTTCGATTGATCCCCAAGTGACATACGAGTGGGACGAAACATCTTTTAAAAAACAACATTCTTAACGTCAAGGGCGTACCTATGTGTAGAGACTAAGAAATTGGCTAAGCCCACCTAAAAAAATGTTACACTAAAATTTATGTAGTCCGTTTGATCCATAAAATATCCTTAATCCAAATTTCACCCGACAAATCGATATAGTCCATTATTTCACCCAAGTTTAAATCCACATTCATGCTTGCTTAACGTGCCTTGGAATTTCAACTTTTCTGTTAAATCCTAAGCACTAAATTTTTCCAAAACTCTCAAGTCTCAGGAGAAAGGAATATCTTTGGGAATATCTTTTCACACAAATTTTTATCTTACCACACAGAATTTTTTTCCAATTTCGCCCTTATTTTTTTTATTTTACGCGCTCATTCTCGACCAAAGTTTGGTGAGAATATGACACATTATCCATAATCGAAATATGGTTGAATATACGTGTTGAGAGTCCACACCTGGTTGATTCTCGACCATATTTTAAGTAGAATGTTTGAAGTTTTCCAAACTCATACATAGTCGAGCATCATTCTCGACCAATATTGAGTCCGAATACTCTACACATTCGCATTAGAATTGGGTCGGGATAACAACAATAATATAAAACACCACTATTGATTCTTAGTGAATTTCGAATGAGAATATTAAAGTTTTTGTACTCAATTTTAGTCGAATGTCTTTCGACCGTATTGAGTATGAAAAATATTCAAATTCGACTAGAATAAAATCGATTATAATGATTGTATTCACTCAAATTAATTCGGAATGGGCTGGCTTTGTGTGAATTGACCATAAATTGGCGAATATAGTATATATTTTCCCGACTCATTTACGGTCGAATGGCGGCGTGTGGAATATCCAAACGAATCCCACTCTCTCTTTCTTGGTAAGTGTAAAAAACAATATTTGTGTAAAAGATAATCACTTATCTTTTCTTTCTTGGAGTTTAATTTGGTTCCTCGAAATGATCCAATGCATGCCGGCGCATACATAGTAAAGCTCGTGGTCAATCCCCAGTTCTGTATTTCATCGATCCAAAGCGTTTATGCACTTAGTTATGATATGTCGCGTCAGAGTATCAAACTTTTAGCCATCTTTAAAAGTAAATTTATTTATTTATTTTATTTGATTAATCAACACTTAGAATTGGAATAATTGGTTTTTTTATTTTTACTTCAAGGTTGATTAATCAAATAAAATAAATAAATAAATTTACTTTTTAAATATGGGCTAAAAGTGATATGGGTCGTGACATGATAAACCTATATATATATCACGGTTATACTTTTTGAGTAATCAGCAAATATCACACGTAACTGTTCATCTATATATAGGACACTCCTATTCATACGTACAGAAGAAAAGGTGATATATATAATAAGTAGATGAAAATGAGTTGTTTCTTTTTTTTGGATAAAGTTTCTGCAGTAATCATCTCACAACAATATAATAGTCGTCATATAATTTTTACAGAGAATTTGTTTTCTATCTTCTCACTATGCTAGCTATGCATAATTTATTATCCAATAAACAATTTTGTATGATATATATTAAAATAATTTTAAAAAGAATTACCATCAAGGAAAAGCTCGTCCGCACAAGATGCATCGATCTAGTGGTGAGCTAAACTATAACCTGACATAGAGACGAGTGTTCGAACCCGTTAGAGCAAAAGAAATAAATAAAGGAAAAAGAAAAAGAAAAAAAGAAAAAAAAACTCGTTCGCAAAGCATAAGGTGATTTTTTTTTTGGAAACATAAGGTGATTTTGATGTCCAAAAATAATTACAATTTTCCCAATTTTTTGACGTAATATAAAAACATGTTGGTATTCGGTGCACATAGTGTCGATATGTCCGAGTGGTTAAGGAGACAGACTTGAAATCTGTTGGGCTTCGCCCGCGCAGGTTCGAACCCTGCTGTCGACGTCTTTTTCTGAACAATTTTTAGAAATTTAAGTTCACCTAACAAAGACTCCCTTTCAAGATCGTAGAAAGCTTAATAATGGCTTTCTGAACAATTTTTAGAAATTTAAGTTCACCTAACAAAGACTCCCTTTCAAGATCGTAGAAAGCTTAATAATGGCTTTACATACCTGTGTGATTTTCTTCTTCTTTTTTTTTTTTTTGGTGTGTGACTTCCTTCTTCTCCGTTTTTTTTCTTCTTTTTGGTGTTGGAAGTTTGTGTGAGTTAACCTAAATGTATAAGGACATTTCTAATAAAGGATATTATCGCATTTAAAAATTTGTAAAAAAAATCCCAAAAACCTTTTTTTTCTCTTTTTCTTTTTGAGAAACCAACCAATATTATTAAGACAAATCCGTCAAACAAGCCAAAGTTACATCAATGCGAAAAATCCAAAAACCTTAACAATGCTTTGCACGCTTGTAGATATATGATATATGATAATACAGCTTAGTAAAAATACAGGTGGTTGCTTAATTATTCGGGTTACAATCCATTTGGAACGTAGGGATTATTTCTCAAAATAATCTATTTTTACATTGATAAATTGTTTGTTTTAAATGTGATAATACCGTTTATTGAAAATGGATAAGAATCCTTGTAGTAGCTGGACCAACATCCAACCGAAAAAGGATAGTCTTTAGAAACAATTGGGAAATCAGCCGAGTCTTTTCTTATTTGCTTTCCGCCCTAGGAGTAGCATAAAAGAAGGGATTAGAATTATTTACTTCCGAATATGATGGTTTTATGCTTCGATCTGGTTTAGAAAATAGAAAATGAAAGAGAAAAGATTTGATATCTGCCTTGTCTAAACAAACACGAAAGTGACGAAACGGTAAGTCATGAGAAAAGCAATTATCGGCGAGAAATATTAATTTTAGGTCACTGTAGCATCGGATATTTCATTTTTGGTCAGGTCAGATCTGACATTTTTCTTAAGTCCCACGTCAAAATTTAGACGGCTTCATCAAAATGTATACTATCTCGTCCAAATGTGATATAATCCCGTCAAAAAGGAAATGCATGCCAAAAAGGACGGACCCGTCTAAATTAGGACGGATTTCGTCAAAATTTAGACGAATCCGTCTCGTTTGTTTCCGTCAGATTTGGACGGGATGGGACACTCCTTTTATGACATCTACAAAGTCCACTTTTATGTAAATGACAGTTGTTTCCGTCAGAATTTGGACGTATTCGTCTAAATTTTGACGGAATATGTCCTAATTTAGACGGGTCCGTTCTTTTTGGCCTGCATTTCTTTTTTGATGGGATTATATCACATTTGGACGAGATAGTATAAATTTTGACGAAGCCGTCCAAATTTTGACGTTGGACTTAAAAAAAATGTCAGATCTGATCTGACCTAAAATAAAATATCCGGTGCTACAGTTACCTGAAATTAATATTTCTCATTATCGGCCTATACTCGCAAGACTGGCCTACAGTCATGTCACTCCAGTTAGGAGTTAATTAAGCCTACCTACGCCTTTGCTTTGACAGAGGAATGCTAATACACGTCGATGCTTATTCATTCGGATTATAACTCACACTAGTGCTGTTAACGAGCCGAGCCGAGCCGAGTAGCCGATGTTCAAGCTCGAGCTTGTTTGTTATCGGGTAGGCTCGGCTCGGCTCATAAACACAAACAAGCCTAAAAGCTTGTTCGAGCTTGGCTCGATAAGTATAAAAAATGTTCGAGCTCGAGGTCGAGCTCGAGATCAAGCTCGCGAACAGGCTCGAACTCGAGCTCGGCTCGTTCAATAGTATTTTTTAAGGGGAATGCTTTGTCTATATCCATTATTCAACCCAAAATACTCGTTTAATCAAACATCCACAAAATATTTGTTATTTGTTAAATTATTTGTGTATATATTCCCTCAAAAAAATAAATTATGTGTATATATGATTTATATTTATTATTTATCTTATATATTATATAAGCTCGCGAACACTAACGAGCGTTCACGAGCAGACTCGTGTTCGCTCGTTTAGTAAATGAGCAGGAGAACCTGATCGAGCTCGGCTCGATAGCATAAATGAACGAGCTCGAACGAGCTTAAACGAGCCGAGTTCGAGCCTTGTTCATGAACGCTCGGTTCGTTTTACAGCAGTCACACTAGTGTGCAAGGCATTTTAAAATTTAAAAAAAAACATTTTATCAATGTAAAAAATAGATTACTTCGAGAAATGAATTGTAACTACTCCCTACGTTCCCAATGGATTCTAACCCGAATGAAGAAGTAACTACTCCCTACGTCCCCAATGGATTCTAACCCGAATGAAGAAGTAACTACTTGTATTTTTAATCAACGGTATTATCAAATTTAAAAAATACTATATCAATTTAATAAATAAATTACTTCGAGAAATGGATTGTGAGCTACTCACTTCGTCCCAAAACATAAGGGTTTTTGTGGCTTTGTTTTTTAACATATTTTAATAAAATGGAAGAATGACGTAGATTTTAATTACAAAAATCTAAAGTACCCTTGATTATCATTAATATTATATAATGAAAATGTGTTGAATTTATATTAAATCAAGGGTAGAAATATAACGTCTCTGTCCCGAATACCGAGTCATTATCCGTACGTGAGACGTTCGGCGCACGCATTTAGAGATAACCTAAATGTCACGTAAGCCTTACGTAACATCAGAGTAATTAACAAATAAATGAGGAAGACAAACAAACAAAAGACCCGGGAACTGGAAACACTTTGAAACTAGCACTACGATATGCACAAACGAACTAGTGCGATCAAAATTGAGCCTGAAATCCGAAACCGGGTCGCTTTAACTGACCACTGTGCTTGGTTCACCGAGCCGGATGTCATGGGCACGCTCAGGCCTCCGGGCTTGTCCTGGGTTGTTTGGGACACGTTCAGGCACAAGCAGGTCGCTTAACCGAGGGGGATTCTCGGTACAGCGAGCTGGAAGAAGCTAGAAACTCTAAAAACGCCATTGTTATGATGTCTAGGACTATACCTAAAAAAATGAGAAAGAAAAACAATTCCAAAAATACCGAAATACCTTTATAAAAGTGAGGGGTTTTACCAGAAAAAGCAAAAATAGAATATTTGTTTAATTGGATTTTTTTTTGAGGGGTTAATCGGAATTTAAAGGCCTTAAATAATTATACTAACCCAAAACGGAAACAAAAAAGTCCTGTATTTTAGGACGGAAGGAGTACTATATAAAGAGTGTTATGTTGTATTGTGTAATACTCCATCCGTTCCAAAATAACCGATATAATTGACAAAAACACGCATATTAAGAATGCGAGTTAATGCTTTAATTTTAATGCCAAATTGATTAAAAAACCCAAGTCATAATTAATGTAAACTCATGAATAAATAGTGGAAGATGTGGAAAAATACAATAGATACTGCATTGGAAATATAATCACCTCACATAAGATGAAATAAACTGACTTTGATAACTGCATTGGTTATTTTGAAATGGATTGAGTGATTTTAATAACTGTATCGATTATTTTAAAACGGGATGAATACATTTGGGGAAAAAAACAAAAGAGAAACACACCAAAGCAAGGGAGGGAAAAGTAGCCGGCATACATATGTGATGGAGGAAGTAGACCGTACATATTGTAATAAGACCAACCATAGTGAGGGGTATAGATTACTTTGATCCTAACAAATTCAAAGTAGATAACTTTTTTTATATTTGAGACTCGATAATGGTACTTGAATAGATAGTGTTTTCTAAAAGTCTTCCCTTGTCTTGTCGATGTAGAGTGCATTGAGTTCTTAGAGCAACCATTCTGGTTCATAATAAGAAAAAAAAACATATCTATTATGACATATATTTGATGTGGCATGTTGGGTAGCATGTGAATAGTTTTTTGGGTGATAATACATTCACTATCTGAAAATCATAATAATAAGAATGAAAAGGAAGAAAAAAGATGTTATCAACTTAAAAGCATCAGTAGTGGCTCTTGTTCTAAAAAGTTTCTCACTGACAAATAGTTTTCTCTTTAATCAAAAGTGGGTAATGGTAACTTTTTCACCTCAATTGATATAAATGCTTCTCCAAAGGCTTCTACTTTTAGAGGCTTAGAGCCTACGTAGTGACATTTTTTTTGGAAGGCTTTGAATGACATGTCATTAAAATAGAAGTCTTCTCTATAAGTATTTTGGGTAATGGCTTTTATTTTACCCCTTTCTCTCTCCAAGTCTTCTCCATACCCTTGTCTACACAGAAGCCTTATGAGACAAACCGTTTTTTACCATAAGGCCACTACAGTGCCAATTTTTTATTACAACATCAACTTGCTTTCACACACCATACACGTTGGATATATAGAGGCTTTTTCCATTTTACCACTACATATGCTCTAAGGGTAATTCTTCCTTGTCACTCTCATTCTGTACCGTAGACACATGAATGAATTACTGCACAACAGGTTTTGAATTTGAGTTGATCTTGTGTGTGTCCCACGCTTGAATGTGACATCAATAGAAGGTGCTAGGAAAAGACTTTAATGTATGTTATTTGATCTGATTTTAATACAATCATTTGACTATAAAATCTCTCATTTATTTATCTTTTACATAAATAAATAAATAAATAAAAACCAATGAAGGTTATGAAAATAGGGCAAACATACGGAGGATTGTAAGAAGTTGAGTATTTGGGCTTCTTGGATGGCCATTCGGCCTTTTAGTAGTTTCTGAGGCCCTATGATGGTGATGATACAGGGAATCCACCTAATTGTGACCCATGTTTCATTAAATATAATGAGTTAACACATAAACAAATACCTTCTTCAAACAAAATCTTGCTACCTTTCAAAAAAAAAAAAAAAAAAAAAAATCTTGTTTTACATTTCGATACCTTGGTGATGCACCAAAAGTTGGGACAGACCTGAAAGACACCAAAAGTCTTCTTGAAATGACAAAGCGTCCCTTCCCATCTTCAGATCGCCACACCCTAGTGATGCACGAAAAGTCAGGACAAAATGTGAAAGACACCAAAAGTCTTCTTGAAATGACAAAACGTCATTTCCCTTCTTCAGATCGCCACACCCTTGAATCGATGGAGCCTCAATCTTTCGCATACCATATTAGCCTCCATTTCAATGGAAAGTATTGTGGTGTTCTTTATTTTATTTCCGTATGAAAAGAAAGGGATTGAAAATTTGTTATGCTTGCACAATGTGGGGAAATTTTCAGGTGGTGTATCTGCATGATGTGTAGATCTGTGATTTTCACTTAAAACACCTGTGTTTTGCAATGTAAATAATCTAAAATCCAAACATCATACAAAACATGAGTGTATTTAAGTGAAAATAGATGTATCCGCACCAATGCGAATATACCACCCAAAAAGTTCCCCGCTAGGAGTCGTTTATATCGTCCTGCTGCAATCGCGGTATGACCTTCACAAAATTATTCTGGTTTCTACAACTTTAATACACCAAATTTCCATAATTTCATATATCATATCTCAATTCGCCAATTCTAACAAAATATAGAGCTTAACAATCTATTTAATATTAAAATAGATACTTTTAAAATAAATATGTTGATAAGAACACCCCATTACCTTACTATGTCAAAGCATCAACTCGAGATCCAACAATAGCAAATTTCTGCTATAAAAAAAAAACAATAGCAATTTTCCAATCTACAAAGTCTACGATTCCTACGATGGGTGGACACACATGTATATAAATGGGGTCCACGGACCCCGTTAAAAATAGTAATGCTCTATATTTACCTATAAAAAAGATATTTTGGACCCCATTCGAAAAAAAAAAACGGACCACGCTGAACAAAGTTTTTGCATCCGCCACTAGTACGTTCAACAATTCGATCTTGATAAAGAAACTAAACTAAATGTGATGGAGCTATGATTACTTAATAAAAATTATACCTTTGTCATGAAATTCAAAAATACAAAAATGAGTGAAACGAAAGATTATCTTGATAGTTTTCTGCCAAACTATTTTTAGAGCGATTTACGTTCCGTGGTGATTGCTTTGACTACTCAAAACAACAAAAGTTGGGCTACATATCGAGATATATGAATTTTTGAAGGTTGACCAGCGATTTTGAATCAAAACTGCAAATGGGAATAAGGGGACGGGCGTAAGTGTGTTTTTTTAGGAACAAAAGATTTTATTAATTAAAATTCGCCAAACAAGCGGTCAAAACGTCACTCGGGGGCGCGGAACCCCTAAGTGTCCGAGCGGAAACAGATAAACCATGTCTAGCTAGAAGATGCGCTGGGACATTCCCCATGCGCCGAATAAACGAAAAAGAAACAGATACAAAACTAAGAAGAAGAGCCAAGCAATCCTGAACTAAACATCCCCGAGCTGTGAGATCCTCTCCTGGTCGCCAAAGGCGCGAAATACACGTCAAACAATCACTTTCCACCTCTAGCCTCTGAATCCTTAAGTGCTCCGCCTCTTTCAATGCTAGGGAAATAGACTTAAGCTCCATGTATTCTACTGGGTCGCCTGGATCGAAATGATACGCAAAGAATTGAAGTACTAATCCATTTGAGTCCCAAAATATCACCCCAGTTCCCACATCTGTCTCTGTAACTGATGCATCCACATTAATCTTAACTACGCCTGCCGAAGGCTTCGCCCATTTATCCGGTAAATGGGGCACCGAAGCTTGGGTCAGTAGCTTTCCATGGCCTCCACATACTCGCGCGGCGACCCACGGATCGGTGCATACCGTAGAGACATAAACTGCCTGATTATCGAACACCGCTAAGCAACGCGCCATCCAGATTCCCTACATAAGCCATACAAACCTGGCCGTGTCCTGTGCCCCATGTTCCTCAAGCAGCCTCATGAAAAACTCCATAAATGAAGCAGAGCGAAGGTGCTGTAAAGTCCCTCAAAATGGCGACGCCCCCCAAACTCTGGCTGCCATCTCACACTCAAGAATCACATGCCACATCGTTTCCAGAGTCTACCCACATGCCAAGCAGATACCATCCCCCATGTTCCGCCTCTGAAAGCCCTGGCGAATAGCAAGACAGTCATTCAAGCATCGCCATAAAAAATACTGAATACGCGGCTGAACCGGAAGCCGCCAGCAGCTCCTTCAAATCTTGCTCTACCCTGTCAAAGTAGACGGTCCTGCAACTGGCGATGGACGATAGAGTGATAAGGCCAGAAAATATCATGACCGAACAGTATAGAATCCCCTACGATCGTAGTGTTTATTTCTGCTAATGATTTAAAAAAAAAATCCCTTTTTTGGCGCAACAAGAATTTGTATTCTCAAATGATATCCGAGGTATTTTCGTTTATTGTAGAAATCCCGTTTTCTATACGATTAATACCTTATGAAGAACAAAAGGGTATATTAAAATTTCAAAGTTTACAATCAATTCATTCAATATTTCCTTTCTTAGAGGACAATTTTTCACATTTGTCGATCCGGATGCCCCCCCGGAGCCACAGTAGTCTCCAATATGGCATGTGCTTCCCATGGTCTAAATATTTGCCTCACCTGCTGCATATCCCATACTCTGGAGCCGGGTATAAAGAGATCTGAAACCATGGAATCCGCCAGAAGCTCATGCTCTACAAAAGGTATGCGAAACGAAGGTTGCCTATTGACCCAGACATCATAAAAGACATACATCAACTCTCTGTCTCCCACTCTCCATCTTATCCCATTGTACAGAAGGTCCCGTCCCTCCAGAATACTGTGACACAAGTAAGACGGTCTATCCCCCAACCCAGCTGCGAGGATTGTGCTATCCTCAAAGTACTTCGCATGTAATACATGTGCCGCCAGTGAACCCGGACTGGTCAAAATTCTCCAGGACTGCTTTGCCAATAATGCTAAATTAAAACATTCCAAGTCCCGAAATCTCAGTCCCCCTAAATTTTTCGCATTCCAAGTCCCGAAATCCCAAGCCCCCTAAATTTTTCGGCAGACAGCAAGACTCTCAGTTCTTCCAGTGTATCTTGCGTTTATTATCCGTGTCTCCCCAAAAGAATCCATGAATAATTTGCTCAAGTTCTCTGATTGAGTGGTGGGTACCTTGAAGCACTACATAATGTACATGGGTATGATTTGGAGACTTGGCTTAATAAATACCTCATTTCCAGCCGGCGAGAATAATTTGTCTTTCCATCCAACTATCTTTTTATGAATTTTATCTCTCAAAAAAGCAAACACTTGACGCTTATTCCTCCCTTTCAGCGTAAGTGTGTTTTGTTTAGGGAAAATGATATATGCACAACAAAACATATCACAACACATACCATAATAAATGATCTCACCACTTATTAATGTATCTGACCTATTAATTGATATGAGTATCATAATAATCAATGGTGATAAAAATTTGTTGTGAAAAATATAAGGCACTTATGTAGTGAATGTTTCACCGCCGTTTGTTTTGCACGTTTTGAAAATTATGAGGGTGCTCAATAATTTATACAGGGGATTTAATAGTATTTTAATTTATAGATTTAGTTCCTTAAATCCAAGTAAATCCCTTTATTATCTTGCTGACAAAGTATTTTTTTTTAAATAATTGATCATTCATCTCTTTTTTAATTTTCGAATTTAAATTTGCCCCCCAAAAAAATTCAAATTTAAATAATTAAGGAATATTAGGGTAACTCTGAAAATTACTAGACGAATAAATTTACCACAGGATATTACATTATCTTTATATTTGTTGGAATAGCAATAAATAATTAATAATATTGTTGTATCTCAAAATCCTTGGTCCGCCCATGAACAAGAGTGTGGTACACGGATATATAAATGGAAACCTCGTCTTTGTTTGCTATGACATATGTGCCAACAACATCTAGGGGTGGCATTAAACCTGGCCAAATGATGCAACCGGCCCGGAATCGGATCGGGCCGCCGGTTTTTTTTCCGGTTCTAGAACCGACGGTTTAAGGTTCGGAACTGGCGGTTCAACCAGTTCACACTGCCTTCGCTTTCCTGGTTGAGCACTCGTTTTAAAATTATTAATAATTCTTTTTTAAATTTTTAGAAAATACTTATTCTTTTCACTATAATAACAAGTTACTATTAATTAAATTTAAATGTAATAAAAAATAACCAAAGCGAATGTAATATATAGTTTTTTATTCGGTTTTAAATATAAGTTGATTATAAATGTTGTTTTATTAAATATAATATTAATATGGGAAAATTATAAAAAATGACAAAAACATTTGTGAAATTAGCATTAAGGACATGCACATTTTATTTTTAGTAAAAAGGACAAAACACATTTTATTGAGACAATTCTGCCCCTCTATTTAAAATCAAGTTTAAAAAAAAATTAAAAATTAAAAAAAAAATTAAAAAAAAAAAAAAAACACGTCCTGAAAGAAAGAAAAAAAACAAACCACCCACTTTTTTTAGGGACCACGTATATATCTATATCTATATATACATATACATATATATATATATATATATATATATATATATATATATATATATATATATATATATATATATCTTTTTTTTTTGAATCGTATATTTTAAATGTACGCGTTTTTTATTATTATCCTCGATTTTGATTTTTTTTTTGGTTACTTTTCAATCACTTTAACACTACTAATTTTCACTGTGACGATTTTAGTAATGATAATCGATGTCGAACGATAACGTGTCACTACTAATTGTTAAAGTGATAATTGGTAGTGATAAATTAAATGACACTAGTTGTGTATTATCTGTGAATCGATGTGACAACTCATACGGTTTATTGTCATTACTGTCGTAGTGTCATGGTAGTGAGAAATTAAACGACACTAGTCGTGTATTATCTATGAATTGATGTGACATTTAGTAGTGACACATTGACTCACACCGGTTATTGTCACAACTGTCGTAGTGTCAATTGGTATTGACAAATTAAAAGAAACTAATTATATAATTTCGGTGAATCGGTGTGACAATTAATAGTGACACTAATTATTGCCACTACTGTCGATCGATATATATATGCATATATATGTGTGTGTGTGTGTATATATATATATATACCTTGTAGTTCCAGTTACAAAAAATAATAATAATAATAACTCCTCTCTTTTAGTGCGGCTCATAGTGGGTGGTTTGTGCATTTTTAAAAAAAATTCATTTATGGGTATTTTGGTACTTAACAACTAAAAATTGTCATTTTTACTAAAAAATAAATATGCATGTCCTTAATGCTAATTTTACAATTGTTTTTGTCCTTTAGAATAATTCTCCCTATTAATATTGTGTTTTTTTATATGTAAATTATGTTATTTTTTCAACACTTGTACCGGAAATTCGGTTGCCTACGTATCTTTTATATGTAATCGTGTTGGAGGCACGACACATATAAAAACATCAAAGAGAATGTAGTTCTTATAGTTTTTTTTTAGCTTTTTTTATAGTTTTTTTTTATAGTTTATATAGTTTTTCATAGTATTTTATAGTTTATTATAGTTTTTTTAGTCGATTTTAAGTATAAGTTGATTAAAAATGTTGTTTTATTAAATATTACGTGAGATATATAGTGTTATTTTTCTTATATGTAAATTATGTTATTAACGCTTACCGGAAATTCGGTTGCCTATGTATCTTTTATATGTAATCGTGTCGTAGGTACGACACATATAAAAAATCAAAGCGAACGTAGTTCCTATAGTTTCTTTTAGTCTTTTATAGTTTTTTTTTTATAGGTTTTTATAGTTTTTTTTATATCGTTTTTATTGTTTTTTTTATTATAGTTTATATACTTTTTTTTATAGTTTGTTATAATTTTTTTTGGTCGGTTTTAAGTATAAATTGATTAAAAATGTTGTTTTATTAAATATTATGTGAGATATATTGTGTTATTTTTCTTATATGTAAATTATGTTATTAACGCATGTACCAGAAATTCGGTTGTCTACGTATCTTTTATATGTATCAGTGTCGGGCGTAAACATATAAAAAATCAAAGCGACGTAGCTTATAGTTAACATAGTTTTACTTTCTTTTATAGTTTTTTTTATAGTTTTATTTTATTTTATAGTTTATATAGTTTTTTAATAGTTTTTTTTAGTCGGTTTCCATTATAAGTTGATTAAAAATGTTGTTTTATTAAATATTACGTGAGATATATTGTGTAATTTTCTTATATATAAATTATGTTATTAACGCTTGTACCGTAAAATTCGGTTGCCTACGTATCTTTTATATGTAATCGTGTTAAAGCACGAAACAGATAAAAAAATCAAAACGAACGTAGTTCTTATATATTTTTTTTAGTCTTTTGTAGTTTTTTTTAATATGTTTTTATAGTTTTTTTTTTAATAGTTTATATACTTTTTTCATAGTTTTTTATAGTTTGTAATAGTTTTTTAGTCGGTTTTAAGTATAATTTGATTAAAAATGTTGTTTTATTAAATATTACGTGAGATATATTGTGTTATTTTTCTTATATGAAAATTATGTTATTAACTCTTGTACCGGAAATTGGGTTTCCTACGTATCTTTTATATGTAATTGTGTCGGAGGCACGACACATATAAAAAAATCAAAGCGAACGTAGTTCTTATATTTTTTTTTTATAGGTTTTTTAATAGTTTTTTATTTTATAGTTTATATACTTTTTCCATCGTATTTTATAGTTCCTTATAGTTTTTTTTATAGTTTTTTTTAGGTTTGTATAGTATTTTTTATGGTTTTTATAGTTTTTTTTGAAGTCTTTTATAGTCTTTTTATAGGTTTTTATTGGTTATTATAGGTTTTTTTTTATTGTTTTTTTTGTAGGCCTTTATAGTATTTTTATGGTTTTATTTAGGTTTTTATAGCTTTTATAGTTTTTTCATAGTATATTATAGTTTCTTATAGTTTTTTTAGGTTTGTATAGTGTTTTTATAGTCTTTTATAGGTTTTATAGTTTTTTTTTATAGTTTTTTTTGTAGACTTTTTATAGGTTTTTATAGTTTCTATAGATTTTTTTTTTTTTTTAGTCTTTTATAGTTTTTTTTATGGTTTTTTTTAATAGGTTTTTTTTATAGTTTTTAATAGTTTCCTGTAGTTTTTGTTAGTCTTTTATAGTTTTTTTTATAATTTGTAACAAATATATAAGTAAGATATAAATTGCGTACCTTTAATCTTCAAAATTATCAATGTCGGTATTTAGAGCGCTTGCTCCTCCTGAAGTTTCAGCGTCACCGACTTCGAACTGTGACTCATCTTCTGATTCAATGTCTTGCATCCCCTTCTCGGCTTTTACCCAATCTTGACAATACATTTGCTTCTCTAAAGTGGTGGGATGAAGTGAAAATCTTCTATCTGTAAGCACATTTCCTGCCATGCTGAAAGCTCGTTAAACAGTGACGGTCGAAACAGGGCAACTTAAAAACTCGACTGCCATCGTTGCTAGCACTGGAAAATATTTAGCATGTCTCTTCCACCACTTCAATAAGTCGAAGTCGAAATCATTGGTACCGGTTTGACACACTTCAAATGTTATGTTTAAATATTTGGTTATCTCTATACGTTAATCGGATGACGCTATCGTTCCCTTCTGTCGTTTCGTATTCATTTTTTCTAGAACCTTTTTAATTCCATGTAGGACACCTGCAGGGTTAGTAGAAGCACTTGCGGATGGATTGGGAACCGCGTCGTTTCTCATTTCATACATACTCTCATATTCAACATACAAAGTGTTTAATAAATTGTCAAGTCTATCTACTTCAACTGTATAATCTACCGGGGCACATCATGATCATCAGACAAAGCATCATAGTAAGCACTTAACATGGTAGATACACCTACTAGTCTTAAACGAGGGTCGAGAATAGAACAAATGAGATAGTGTCAGGAATACGCAACATGTACTTATTCCATTTCTCCTTCGTCGGCCCTAAACATTGAAATAATACAGGGTCGTGTTCCAAGGTTTGAAACTCGTCAGTTATTTCTACACTAGCAGGCAAGACTAAATGTGTTGTGGCTTGATAACATCTTGAAAACAATTCAGTAAATTTTTTGAATACTTCAAAAACATCCATCAGTTTCTTGCATCCAGTCCAAATATAGGGAAACAAACGATATTCGCTCGCACATTGTTCATTTAAAAAAACACAAAAAGATTTTTAATTTTGTTTGTTTTTTTCCAAAGATCATAAGTGGTGTTCCACCTATGCGGCACATCTTGCGGCAGTTTGACAGGGCGATGACCTTTCTCTTTAAGATATTTATACCACTTATGAGTAAGACTATTTCTACCTAACATATGTGCAATTGAAGATTTTATCGCATTAATATTGAAGTCAAAAACTTTTAGACCTTCTTTTACACATAAATTAAAAATATGGCAAACATCTAACTTGAAAAAATTTACTGCTACAAAGAGGTTCACAATTTTGTGATAACTCGGGAATAGAAGCAGTGTTGTTTGAAGCATTGTCAAACGCAATAGAAAAAACTTTATCTTTTAAATCGTATTCGTAAAAAAATCAACTAATAAAGATGCAATGTTAGAAGCATTATGAGCTTCGTTAAATAAACGAAAAGCAATTAACCTTTTTGGACAATCCAATTGTTGTCAATCCAGTGTCACAACACGCCCAAATAATAATTGT
Source organism: Gentiana macrophylla (assembly GCA_026214975.1). Lineage (NCBI taxonomy): Eukaryota > Viridiplantae > Streptophyta > Magnoliopsida > Gentianales > Gentianaceae > Gentiana > Gentiana macrophylla. The sequence continues at coordinate 49,751 of JAOBSW010000127.1, read as the reverse complement.
TGGTCCTCCCATCCTCCTAAATATCGGCACAAACACATACTTGGAATTTATTTGTCTTCAAACTTTCTTTTATAATATTTTATCGTTTAATAATTTTTTTTTGAAATCCCTAGTCAACGTTGCACGAGGGATACTAGTAAATGCCGATTGCAAAGCCCTTTGTACGTAACATTCGAAATTAAAGAGGATTCTCGGGAAAGCTAAAAGGAAAACTCATCCCCGCAACAAGATCCGTGATTAGATCTCTACAATTATCACGAATGTAAATAAAAAGTGGAGAAGTGTTACCGCCGCCGGAGCTCGGCATGTTTAGCTGGGTTTGAGAGCGCTGTCTTCCAATTTTTCCGGGTGTATACTTATCATGTGATTCCGCATCGATCCGTAACCACCACCTGCTTTAAATTTATATATACTGCCACAAAATTTGCACACCCCATACAAAAACTTTTCGGGGTTAGATAATACAAATGCATCAGTCCGAGGAACCTTTGTGAAAAATTTCGTAAAAATTTTCGATTTTAACTTTTTTTCTTGTGCTCATTCTGGGGTACTTTCATCACCCTCTAAATCGATTGACTCCGGAGTAGGACCTGCACAGGCTGCACCTGCACCGGCCGAACGACCACGATTCGGTGATCTTACAATCCCACGACTCCAACCACGTCCTTGTCTAGGACGGGCTTTAGTCGGAAATTCATCATCAACGCCAGCTTCATCATTACGAGGCTCATTATCTTCAACTTCGTTAAGGTTGATGTTAAATTTTTCAGTTTGAGACTTTATATCATCGTAATGACTATCAAAATCATGAGGATTGAAATCTAAAGGTGTCTCGAAATGAGGAATTGAAATGTGAATACCGGTGACAGGGTTTGTAAAATGCTGTACCACAGGTCTATAGCCAGCATCATCCGATTCCGACACAACCGTGTCAACATGGAAAGTAACATTTCGATGGCCTTGTGATGGTGATTTACCCCTTCTTGACATTTTACAAAATCAAAATAAAATTTAACGGTTATAAAAAAAGGTGAAAAAAATCAAACCAATTTTACTTATAACTAAAACCGAATTGAAGTAACGATGAAATCAGTACAACTTCAAATATCGGTCTAATAAAGTAAATTTGATTGTTGTTTTTAACTTTTAAACAAATTTGATTATTAAATGGAACAAAAAAAATACACTTGTAAAAAAAAAGTTGAATAAAAACAAACCAAATTTACTTATAACTAAAACCGTATTGAAGTAACAACTTCAAAAATCAGTATCGTAAAGTAAATTTGATTGTTGTTTTTAACAACTAAACAAACTTGATTACAAACAAAGAAATGAGTTTGAGATTAGAGAAGTAGAAGTGTAGAATTGAGAGGAGAGTATGTGTAAAGAATTTAGAAAATGAATGGGGTATTTATAAGATTTTTTGAAATGGTTGGAAAAAAAATAGCCGTTAGAAAACTAGCCGTTGGAGCCGGTCCGGTTCCGGTTCCAGAAATACCCGGACCGTCCCTAAACCGGTGAACCGCCGGGCCACCGAACCGCCGGTTACACGAACCTCCGGTCCGGTTCGCCGGTTCCGGTTTTCTTTGGCCAGGTTTAGGTGGCATCGGGTCGGAACCCGACCCATAAACCTCCTATCCGAAACCCGTCCCGACAAGATTCGGGATTCAATTTTTCTTCCCGAGCCCGTACCCGATAAGCGTCGGGTCCCGACAATCGGGATACCCGAAAGTTCGGGATCCCGTCGGGTCAGGAATGAATGTCCCAAACATATTATGTTAAAAATTATTCATGTTAATATAAAAAAATTTGACAACATTACTTGATCAAAACAATAGTTCAAAAGGTGGGGGCAGAGAAATGAGTTAACGGCGACAGAGTCGACGGCTGGTGGAGGCCGGTGGCTTTTGTGAGGAAGAACGCTCTGGAATATTAGAGAGCAGAAAGAGAGGTGCAGAGAAAGTGAGAAACGACAGAAGTAGAGAGTCTAGTATGTTTATGTTTTTAATATTTATGGTTGTGGGTATTTATATAGGGATGAAAAATGTTTTATATATATGTATATATATATATATATATATATATATATATATATATATATATATATATATATATATATGTGTGTGTGTGTGTGTGTGTGTGTGTGTGTGTGTGTGTATTGGGGTTCTAAAAGCATCCCCATTTTTACTTCTAGACTACATTAATCCCGTACCACAAAATATTACTCTGGAACCACGATGATTTTTGATGAATAGAGCGTCGGTGGCACTGACGTTCTTATTGAAAACCAACGTCGGTGTTGTTCAAAACGAAAGTCGAGGCACCGACATTTACGTTATAAAAGTGTCACAACTTAAAACGTCGGTCTTGCACCGACTTTCGTTTTTGAATAAGCGCCACCGACGCGTTGGTGTTCCATATCAACGTCGATGTCATTTCGACGCTCTGCTTAATAAAAAAAAATCAAGAAATGGATGTCAATAGTAAAAGTGTGAGTGCCTTTAGAACCATATATATATATATATATATATATATATATATATATATATATATATATATATATATATATATATATATTCGTCGGGATCGAACCCGACGGGATTGAGTTTTATACCCGATCCCGTTCCCGTATTTTTCGGGTCGGGAAAAATCCCGAAATTTCGGGATCGAGAAACTTTCGAGAACATGATTTTCCGGGATGGAATCGGGTTGGGATTCGAGACGGGTCGGAATTATCAGGAAATTTATCACCCATAACATCAGAACTTCTAAAACACTTTATAAGATACGTAGATACACTTTTCGAAAGAAAAAGACAAAAAGAAAAAAAGATAAAGTGAGATTTTTTAAGTACAAAAAAACATCGAAGTAAAATAGTAAGCGGGTTTTATAATGACATTCTAAACTCAAAAAAATTAACTTCAAAATATGCTAATGTTTGGCATTTCTAATTTTAACAGAAAATTTACTATGAATAAAACTTTCACACCGCCCATAATATATTATGTCCAAATAATCACTTTACACTATTTGTATAATTTAATTATTGATATTCTTAAGGTGATTTTAATGTCTAATAATTATTATTATTATAGATGTAATTTCATGGGGCAGTTTGCCTTCTGGTGACGTTCTAGCCGCGTGTTATGCAGACGTTAATTAATAAAACCATTTGTTTTTTCAATTTTAATTTTTTTTTATATTTTGCGCTCCGTTATTGTTAAAAAGTAATGAAAACCAACAAAATATTAGTTCTGTAAAATCACTATAAATAAAATAAACGGACAAGAAAGATATATAGCGTCGATATGTCCGAGTGGTTAAGGAGACAGACTTGAAATCTGATTGGCTTCGCCCGCGCAGGTTTGAACCCTGCTGTCGACGTTTTTTTTTTACCATTTTTCTTGGCATCCCAAAAACGAAATACTCAAAAAATTAAATAAATTAAGGAATGAAGTAGAAAACGTTACTCAATAAACAAAAAAAAAAAATCAGGAATGATGATTAAGCCATCTCGAAGTTTTGTAAATTAAATAAAAACTTACTCAAAATTCAGTCCAAATTCCAGAAATTAATTACCCCAGATGTTTACGTAACTTTGGTCAGCACTTGCTGCTTCACGTGAGTAGAGAAGAGAATATGAATTTCGTTAATAAGTGTAATTTTTCTTTAAAGGTATTGTATATTTATAAATATAATCCATGTAAATTTTTGGTGTAAATTATTCGTATGGATATACATATTTATGTAAATCTTTTTTTTTTTGTTGACTATTTATGTAAATCTCTTATATAAATAAGATAAGAGAAGAATCATATCCAAGTGTTTTTTTAAGTATGTATATGCGACTGAACCATTTATTTTTAAGGGGATTGAGGGAAAAGAACAAAAAAAAATTACAAAATAAATAAATATGACACATTCTTTTTTTCTAATTGCAAAAATGACCAAAAAAAAAATTAGACAGACAAAAATACCCCCTTAATAACCACATGGCTTACCTTTTTTTTTTTTTTTTTTGTAAACAGCATATTACTTTGTTCTTTTTTCTTCAAACACCCGTAACTTTGGATTTATAACTTCGATCATTGAAATTTTTTCATCAACATTCTTTTTTTTAGCACTTTAATTTGAGCCCAAATACGATACCCAACGTAAATTTTGAAAGCCGAAAAAATATTTGCATTAACCGGAGCGTTTTAACATAAACGACCGTAACTTTTGATTTAAACACCGATCATCAAAATTGTTTCACCAAAGTTCATATTTTTTTTATCTTCATTTTGAGACCTCATTTGATACCTTTTCGACGTAGTATATGAAAGCCGGATTTTATCGCAGAGTTTACAGTAACACAATAACACCGTAACACAGTAACGGTAACACGTTTTATTAACAGACAAACTATCACATTAACATTGCGTAATACAACAATCTATCAAAAAATGGTGTAGATCGTAATGAAACAATCTATCAAAGCATTATGGAGATGCAACTCTCGGGGAATCAAGTGAATAAAAACCTAATACTATTGAATATAATCAAAAATCATATCAGTGGAACTAAAACATTCTTCAAGTTGTTGAAGACCAAAGCAGTATGTTTTACCATCTATAGACCTTTATCCTTCAAACCCGTACCACATCAAACTTCATGGAAGATGTATGAAGCAGAAAATGCATTAAATAGCAGCAGCTCGGCCTCATCAATAGAGAATCTAGGCTCCTCCATTTTTCTAAAGACAAAAAACACCAACATTGCCTCACCATTTGAATCAACAACCTTCAATCACCTAGGCCAAAACCACACCACAACAAATAGTGGAACACAAGGAAAGATTAAAAACAAATAAAGACACCATATGCCTGTAATAACACATTTTATGAAGAATACATAGCGATATTAACAGTAACACAATAACACCTTATTGTTGGAAGTAGCGCCCGAAAGACAATTTATGTAATTGTTTTTAGAATTAATAAATGACAGATTTTTTCTCATCTTATTGTTTGCTTCGTGCTTATAAGTAATACACTACTGAAAACCCCATGTCGTATTATATGTAGCCATATAACTTAGTGTGTGTCACACATAACTTGTTTATCTTCATATTATTTGTTGTATGTATATAGTAACGTCCCTTGTGTCAAACTGTGATAGAGAAACCGTGATGGTGATTATGATTGATGATATCTCTAATCACTCTAACAAGTTTGGTACTTAAATGTCTCTAGTCTTATGTACTGTCAAATGGGACATTGATAGTATAATCACATAAGCACGTAATTGATGTCTTCTATCTTATAGAAGGTAGGGATAGATCTCGTCTATCGAAGTGTAGAGATACTTGGACTGTACGTGGACGTGTATTAGAGAATACATACGTTAGACTGACCCACTTACATTAAGTGTCACACTATGTGGCGGTTGTGTAATTATCCTTTTGACCGGAGTCTTCATGGCATCACGGTGTGGATTGTCATTCTTTGACACTATTGAGATTTCCCCTAGCCACGGGGCGATCATGCGGTAGTGATTGGGTATGATATTGAAGCATGCGGAGTATACATGATTGGTCGTCTGGGAATCGCGTATCCTATGATTGGGATCGAATATCCGAAATGGCCTTCTTATAAGGAATGTCTAGCTCTCGAGAATCTTTGCAAAGTGGGAGTAAATGTGTTATTCCGAGAGAGCATGATATCCAGATTATAAGATACAATTGTTAATGTATTGACACTCGAGATACGATCGTATGGATATTATTACAGCGATAGGATTGTAAGTTACACGGTAACTGCTTCACATGAAAGGTAGTAGTCATTGCTTTTGACTTTTCCGATGATTGGGGGTCACGGTGTGTTGCTAGACGCTATCCCGTGATCGTTAGGCTTGAAGGACATTTTAGTACATTTCACTTTGTGTCTACGGCCAACATATTCGGAAGCCTATCGGGTCACACACATATGAACTTCGAGTCGGATTAAAATGCGGTTATAGTTGATAACCAAATAAGGAAAGTTTATCTCTAGACTATAAAGGTTATAGTGGTAAATTAATATGGTGGTATTTATTTATTATGAATAAATAAAATACAAGCTATTAATACCCAATCTTGTATACTCCGCATTTTAATCCGACTCGAGACCAATCTTGTATACTCCGCATGCTTCAATATCATACCCAATCACTACCGCATGATCGCCCCGTGGTTAGGAGAAATCTCAATAGTGTCAAAGCATGACAATCCACACCGTGATGCCATGAAGACTCCGGTCAAAATGATAATTACACAACCGCCACATAGTGTGACACTTAATGTAAGTGGGTCAGTCTAACGTACGCATTCTCTAATACACGTCCACGTATAGTCCAAGTGTCCCTACACTTCGATAGACGAGATCTATCCCTATCTACTAAAAGATAGAAGACATCAAATACGTGCTAGTCTGATTATACTATCAATGTCCCATTTGATAATATGTAAGACTAGAGACATTTAAGTACCAACCTCGTTATAGTGATTAGAGATCTCATCAACCATAATCACTATCATGGTTTCTCTATCACAGATTGATACTAGGGACGTTATATATATATATATACAACAAATAATATGAAGACAAACAATATATAATAACATAAGTGCTTTTATTAATCATAATAAAGTTATTACATGAACCAAATAGACTGTAAATGACCCGACCCGGTCGGATCCGGTCCAACCCGATTGGGTTTAGGACACCTTTCCAACTGGATGATATGCCAAAAAATCAGCTAGCAGCAACCTTGATGACCCTCAATCATCCAAAGCTTCATAGTACAACTTCAGCAGCATTAGCAATAGGCTATACTTGTGATATCACCCGGAGCAATGAAATGTTAGTGACGCGTCCGTTATCGTCAAGTAGTCAGGATGGCAAACCTGGATGTGGGATATCTGGCCTCTTCGTGGTATTCCGATCAATGAGGTTATCGCCGTCGGACGGTGACGTTTATCGAGGTTGGTGGCGGACTCACAGTGGTAATATGAAAGCAATAAACGAGAGAGAGATGCAACAGTGCTCATGGAAATAAATGCGCAAAAGTTGTTCTATATCTTCATTAATGTCATAGTGGGGGTATTTATAGGGAAAGGATAAAGCTGTAAAAGACTACTCGTGTTAGCGGCGTCGATGCCCGACATGATGGCAGTTGGCCCCGCATTCTATCTAAGCTTATGAACTTTCCATTAACTGGTGGAGTTTCTCATATAAATGGGCCCGCCGTGTTGCGGGGCGGCCCCCTTATGCTGAAGATGCTGGCGGGATGGCCAAGGAGTTGGCGACGTCGCGCGTCATGTATGTCTGAGGAAAGAGTTTGACTTATGTCCTCCGACGAGTTGACCGGGAATAATGGGACCGTGTCGTTCCAGATCATCAATGGCCCCTACTCTGCGCGGAAAATCGTTGCGGCGTGGAGTAGTATTACAGTCGAGAGTCTTCGTTGACGAACACTCTTGGAAGACAAAAGTTGAACGGACTCATGATTAGGGACACAAACTAGTAGAGCCTCATCAAAACCTCTCTTAAGAAAAACCCGGTGGGAAAAATCTTAAGCAAGGAAAAGAGTACTCTCTGTTTGTATCGAAAATCTCAAGACCGCTCCTTCAGAGGCGAGGCGGGGTTGTGACATGAAGTTGATGCAACATAACCCGGCGCATCGTGAAATTGACGCTTATACTGAAAGGCACGCCAATCACTACCCGGCCGGTTTCCTCCTCCTAGTACACGTTAGTGGTGATCTGAGTCGACATCGCGCTTGATAGTTCGCGATCGATCGTAGTTTACAAGGAACCGACCTACCCGGCCGCCCTTTTTCGGATATAGGCGATCTTCTCTCATCCGCGGCCTACCAGTCGTCCTCCTCATATAGAAGCGATCTTCTCTCATCTTGGATCTCGACTTGGGACTCGGTGATTATAAGGGCCCCAATTCCGGTGAAAGACGCTTTGCCATTCTTCCCGAGATAAGCGTCGACCATGGCCCCTGGCGCTTTCACTCGGATTAGGCGCGCGAATTTTTGAATAGTGCTGCTGCATGGTCTGCGGATCCGATCGCCGATGAATACCTCTCGATCCTCCTATGAGCTCGCAAGACTCGAATTCACTTATCTCGGCTTCCTCTTCACGCTCTAACTCCGCAATCTCGGGCAGCGAGGAAGCGGCGCGCGATATCGAGATTCTGCTCCAATTCTACTCGTGGTATTGAGATTGGGGTTGTTCTCCCACCGATGGGTTGTGGAGGAAATGCAAGCCGGATTCCAGTGCTCGTTGCCTTTGTACTCCTCCATAAACTCGTATTCATCATTATCCGATGAGACATTCTTGTTTTTCTGGGATTTTGTAAGGAAGAAACGAGTGACTCAAATGGGAGAGGAAGCATTTGTAGAGAAGGTAGTAACATGGCTGGCTTTTATAGAGGGAGGTGGCGTGCAACGTGGAGCAATATAAATGGGCTGCAGAACGCTGCGTATCATTAAATGTGGCGTCCTTTCAGTTCTGACAAGGTGACGTTTCGCCGTAGGTCGTGACGGCTGGTGATGATGGCATTTCGTTTTTTTATACAAACTTCAAATTTCAAAGCGTCGTGTCAAATTCCGAGACTTTTTGCTTTCCCGCGCAAACCCGAACCGTTGGATGAAGACAATCACGGCCGTCGGTTGGTTGAGTGCTTGTCTATTTTTAGGCGTTGCCCTCCTTTTTCCACCTTTACGAAAATCTTTTCCAAAATTTTCAGGCTGATCGAAATCCTTTCTACCAAGCCAGAAATCAAGAGCATCTTGTGGTGATTTGGAACCAAGTTTCCAGAATTCTGAGGCTGAGGCTGTGTTTGAACTTCATCGGAGTGATCATCTTTGTCTTCCCAATTTTCTGCCATCCAGATCATAAAGGTACCATCTTTATCCGATCTAACACTGGGTTTTTCTTTGTTGATCGTCATTTTGTGGTTTATTCCTGGCCTCAGATAGATCATAAGTACGCTTTTTGTCCCGTAGATATTCGGATTTTTGAGGTTTTTTAACCGGTGACAGAATCCGTATGCCTAAACCCTTCTTTTGTGAATTTGAAGCCTTCAGGGATTAGGGAGCAATTTTTCAATTTTTCCGTGTAGTATTTCTTTATGACCCGTTACCCCTGTCTTTGTTGGCGTGCGGCGGAAATGGGGCGCGTGTCGACTGAGCGAAGCGTTGATCCACCTCTCTTCATTTTGCGGCATGTCGCACACCGGGACGGCAATGATCAAGAAGAATTTAATTATGGTGATGGCGGGGCGAGGAAAGGGCGGCGGCGAGGTTTCTCCTTCCCATTTCGATGAAGAGGACTCACGCCTCGAGGTGGCGAGGCCCAAAGGCTCCTTATAACGAGGGCACTCACCGCTCAATCCTTGCGACACTTAGCTCCCGAGAGCGAATTTCTAGGATTTGTCGGTGAAAGGATTCAGCGGCGTCGGCCCGAGGCCGCATAAGCGAAGGGGACGGCCGTAGGGTACCCAGACACTGCTAGCTCCGCCCCGCAGAGAGGAAAATCGGTCGGCTTGAAAGCTGCGGAGTCTTTGGAAGAGGGTGGCAAGGCCGAAGGCCATGCATCGCGCTATCGATGCGAAATGGAGATCTTTGTTGGCGCGGCGCGCGACTTTAACACCGCTATCCGCGCCCGATACCGGCCTCTCGATGACTATCATTTTTGCCCGTGCATGGGCGATCGGCAGATGAGTATACTTGTGGGCGCTGCCCAGGACCAGTTTGTGCGTTCCTTTGACAATTTCTGGCGGGGTTCGAGCACCCTTCGATCCTTTTTGGTGGAGGTGATGTATTTGCTTGGAAGCCTTGCCGGCGGACTTTCACCCTAATCTTTGTTAGGACCACTGGCGGCGTTTATTGCGACGTGTCGCCTTAATGGAATTGAGCCCCTCCTTGGTCTCATTTTAGGAGTTCCATGATTTCGTCGGCACCCAAACTCCGGGCGAGTGGCGTGAGGCGCGTGAGGGAGGCCTCGCCTTTTTACCCAGCCCGACAACAAAATCTATAATCTGAGTCAAAGAGTGCTGCGGGTGCAATCCAGGTGGTCGGATGGCCATTCCCGCATTTTGGGAGCCGGGCGCGCGCGGACTAGACTCAAAGTGGCTTAAAGACAGAGTGTTTCCTCTCGCAAGCCCTAAAGAAGTAGAGCGATTGTGGCCTTGATAAGCTCTGCGATGGATCTGCACAGTCCGCATGATCGCGTGTCCGGATGTTGACGAACGTAAAGCTGGGTAGCGCGAGGATGGCAGGGATCCCGGGCTGCTTGGTGCCGGGGATTCTGCCTGTCGTGAACATTCCCCCGCCACGTGTGGAGCTTAGTGATCTTGACTGGGTCGGCGAATGCCACTTGGGTAGGACCTTTCCGGCGCAGTCTGAAGAAGTGTGGCGGTGATTGGTCGAGCCGCCAGGGTAAAACCATTTCTTCTCTATTTTTGTTTTTGCTAACCCAAAAATACGCAAGCTTTGACGCTGGGTCGGGCGGGCGCCGGCACAATCCTACTCTTTCTTTTTTTTTTTTTACATTTTTACGATTGCTTCCTCTTTCTTTTTTTTTTTTTCTTTTCGATGATGCCGCATCCGGTCTTGCAGAGTGCCAATGTTGCCGTTGCTAATGCGCGAGGAAGACGCGGGAGGAAGAGTTAAGCGGGGCGAGATCCCGTGATCATACCGACCGCTCATGTGCGGGATCAACCAGGTAGTGACCGTTCTTTGCGGCGCGGTACAAAGATCTCGGCGGGGACCTCTGCTGTGCTGCGATCGCCGAGAGCGATTCTGAAGAAGTCCGCCCCGCCACCAAGGCTCGACCACCGCGCTTGGTAAGCGGCCAGAGAGTCTCAAGATGTTCTTGAAGACGTCCCCTTTCCCGGAAAAGACCAAGAGTGGATCGCCGGCGAGGTCGTCAACCTGAGGGTCCTGATTCTCCCCTCTCAACCTTACCCCTGCTTTATGGATTCGTGCCTCGGATCGCGCCGGCAAGAAGCTTCGGCGGCGCCGACATTCCTCTATACTTTGACGAGGCTTTCTGCGCGATCAATCGTCGCTTTGACCCGGGGTGTGATGATGGAGTCGACTCATGGCCGTTCCTCCTCTTCCTTTACTTACCGGAAAATGGAGCGCCGAGGCTCGCCTATCCGTGGGGACCGGATGATAAAAAGGATTGCTCCTCGCCAACATCGGCAACGACTCTATTGATCCCAGCGAGGCTATGAAATTGCCGTCGCCGAGTATGGGATGTCGGCGCATAAGGTAAATATGATTTTCTCGCACGAATTTCCTTTTGTCTCCCAAGTGCTCATCGTGTCTTTTCTTAGGTCTCGCGTTGCATGCTCGCCGCTTTGATATCTTGTCGAGAAGTTGGTGGAGAGCGAACAACGGACGAGCGATGAGTGGTGAAGAAGAAGGGCAGAGAACCAGGAGTTGGCGCCGACAATGAAGGATCTGGAGGCCAAATTTGGCGATGCCAAGGCCCTATATACCGCTAAAGAAACAGACACAGGCGGATAGGATAGCCGAGTTGGAGCGCTTGAAGTTACTCGTGAGAAGAATCATCGTAAGAAGGTCATAGCCGCCTTGGGTGCTGTGAGCAAAAGTTGAAAACATTGAGGATCTTGCTACCGGTGCTGCTAAGGAAATTGAGGATGCCCGTCGGAAAGCTGAGGACGCCAGCACGAAGGCTGAGGTGGCTATCAAGAAGGCCGAGGACCTTGCCTCGGATATCCAGGCAAAAATTGAGGCCGCCACCGAGAGTATAAAGACAAAGTGCGAATATTGGAAAGATCTGGGTGACAATTATGACCAAGGCCGCTATCATATGGCGCGGTGTGTCTGTAGGTCGATGCATCAGCAGAAGGTCCCCAGTTTACAAGATATGGCGGCGTGGACTCAGGAGAATTCCTTCAGCGCCGAGCTCATTCAATATCATCCCGTGGTTCCCTACTCCGATGAGGAGATCGCAGAGTACCGTGAACAATGTAGGGTTGATGGTTTACAGCGGCGTATATTTCGAGTGGCGGCGCAGAGAAGAGAACATGCGGTCACTTGTGCAGGCGATCTTGGATGGGGCCAATACAGAGGGATCGAGCCGCCTCAGGTGGTGAGGAGGCGCGGCCGGAGATTCGCAAGTGGCCTTGATTTCGGAAGTGTTTGACTCTCCTTTTGTTATTGACAAACTTTGTTGTTGGTTTGTAATATTAACTTTTGTTTCCGGTGATGTGGGGCTCGCCACCTGTTAACTTTGATCCTTTTCCTTCAGTACATATTGGGCCGCTGTATGGCCATTTCTTTTATGCCTTTGTTCTCTGCTTTAGTATTTTGAGTTGTTTTTGTTTTTGCTAACCCAAAAATACGCAAGCTTCAGACGAGGTCGGTCGGCGGGCGCTGGGCACGACTTTCCAAAAGCGAGAGGACTACATGTAATATCTCTTGAGGTTGTCGGCGTGCCAAGTATTCTCATATTCACGGCCATTCCTGTCTTTGAGATAATATGTCCCTTCTTTAGCTCGCGAGAGACCGAAGGGTCCCTCCCGATTCTTTGTCTAACTTTCTCGGGTTTGTGGCGGCGGCTTCACATTTAATTAATACGAAATCTCCTGCCTTGAAAAATGATGGCGTGCATTTCTTATCGTGATGTCGCTTGGCGGCCATCTTGAAGTTAGCCAATCGAGTTGCGACTTGCAATCTCTTTTCTTCGAGCATGTCGAGCTCAAATTCGCGCGATCGAAGGCGTTGGTGTCCTCGGCCGAAATGCGATACTCATGCTAGGTAGAGTCATTTCCATCGGTGTCATCGCCTCAAACCATAAGTCGGGGAGAATGGGGTTTCTCCTGTGGTAGACTTTTTGGCGGTCCGGGCGACCATAAGATCATGCGGGCACTCATCTACCCACTGCCTTTTTCCGCATAAAGTGCGTTTGCACCTCCGAGAAGTTGTTTGTTTGCGTTCTCTGCTCGACCATTACTTTGAGGATAGTCGACCAAGAAGCCGTCGCATGAATGACGCCATGCTCTTTACAAAACTCGTCGAATTCCGTTCTGAACTGCGGTCCATGGTCGGATATGATGATGCGAGGTATCCCGAAACGAGTCCATACTTGATCCATAAGAAAATAGATAACCTGAGTTGTGGCGATCTCTTTGAGGGGCTTGGCCTCTGTCCATTTCGTGTAATAATCGGCCGTTACTACTATGTACTCGCATCCGCCACGCCGCTTTAGCATTGGACCGACGAGGTCGATACCCCACATCTCGAAAGGCCATGAGGCGGTGACGATGCTCTGCTCTACGGAGGGTAACCTGGGTATATCCGCGTACATTTGGCAAGGGTCGCATTTCCTAACAAATATATCCGCATCCCTCAACAAGGTAGGCCAGTAGTATCCTCCGTGAGCTTCATCAAGGACTGTAACATGAAAAATGATAAAGCATTTTTATCATTTTTAAATGATAAAAATGTAACTTGGATTTGCAACCATGGCTGCCCAAAATTAATATGCAAACCAACTAAACTTTAGAAAATAATTTATGATGAAAGCTAGTGAACAGTAGCTGTAAGCAGAGGCGGATCCACACTATGCTATATGAGGTCTGCGGATCCAGTTAAAAATAAGAATATTATATATTTTACCTATAGAAAAATATATATGATCACGTGAAAAAGAATATTTACTTAGAAAAAGATATATGGACCCCGCTGAACATTATTTCTGGATCCGCCGTACTGGCGGTAAGTATGACCTATATTCAGCAGAGTAATGAAATTCTCTAATGAAACAAAGGCATTAAAGTGTGAAAATCAAAAGCTTAACAAGCAACGGAAAGAAAAGAACACAAATTTCTGTCCTAATTAATTGCCAGAGTCAAATTCATAATGCTCAATTTAAGAACCAGCATAAAAGGATAGCTTATAAGAATTCAAACATCCAACCTTACTGTGTATCTTAGTCCTGAGAGCAGCACCTAAATGATTTCTTCTACTATTTCTGGAACATCCATGTCTTCCTCCTCGGATTGACCGTTTGATGAATCACAGGAGTGATCTCTACTATTTCTCCGATGGGCGGACGTAAGATAGGATCCGGAAAGGTTTATTAAGTTAATATTAAAAGAAATGGCAAAATAATTCGAAGAAAAATGTTTTGTCCTTAAATCAAAAAAAAAATACAAACTGGATTAAAATTTATATACAAGACAGAAAGTGGACTAAAACCTAATATTCCCTTATTTTTAATGGACGAAATTGCGGTGTACGTAACGTAGGGTATGTTTTGTCCTTAAATCAAAAAAAATAAAAAATATAAATTGGATTAAAATTTATATACAAGACGGAAAGTGGATTAAAACATAATATTCCCTTATTTTTAATGGACGAAATTGCGGTGTACGTAACGTAGGGCAGTAGGTAACACATCTCGTTCATGTGATGAAACATTAATTTGCTGTATTTTTATACGCTGACAATGAAACTTCACTTGTAGTTATTTTATTGTAACTTGTATAGGCCAAACATGCTTGTGTAGACGCAACTTTAACTAATAATTAAGCATCTGACTTCTAAATAATCTATTCTATTATTTTTTAAATAAAAAAATCCCACTTAAAAGTGATAGATACACTTTCTATTAATGATAAATATCTTTATCATTTAGAATTATCGATCATAATAAACATGACTGGTTGAAGTAATGCCTGTGATTAATCAATGGTTTATGATTAGTGAAGTATATTTATATTTAATAATAATAAAATAAATTACATCTCATCTATAACTGCAAAGTCTGCGATGCTCCAAAAAATTTAATTGTCTTTTGAAATTTATTCTTCTTATTTAATTGTTCTGCGAATACATGGATATGTACATTTCTTCATTTTTTTTTTTAATAATCCATGCGCATGTACGATAATATCAGACAAAGATGAGGTTTCCATTTATATATCCATGTACCACACTGTGGTTCATGGGCGGACCAAGGATTTTGAGATAGAACAATAGTACTAATCATTTATTGCTAACCCAACAAATATAAAGATAATGTGGTTTCCTCAAAAAAAAAAAAAAAAAAAAAAAAAAAAAAAAAAAAAAAAAATCCTTTGTCAGCAAGATAATAAAGGGTTTTACTTGGATTTAAGGAATTAAATCTATAAATTAAAATACTATTAAATCCCCGGTATAACTTATTGAGCACACTCATAATTTTCAAAACATGCAAAACAAACGGCAGTGAAACATTCACTACATATAAGTGCATATAATCATTGATTATTATGATACTCATATCAAATAATAGGTCATACACATTAATAAGTGGTGAGATCATTTACTATAGTACATGTTGTGATATATTTTGTTGTACATAAACAAAACATACTTACGCCCGTCCCCTTATTCCCATGGGCAGTTTTGATTCAAAATCGCTGGTCAACCTTCAAAAATTCATATCTCTCGATATGTAGTCCTACTTTTGTTGTTTTGAGTAGTCAAAGCAATCACCACGGAACGTAAATAGCTCTAAAAATAGTTTGATAGAAAATATCAAGATAATCTTTCGTTTCACTCATTTTTGTATTTTCGAATTTCATGACGAAGGCATAACTTTTATTAAGTAATCATAGCTCCATCACGTTTAGTTTAGTTTCTTTATCAGGATCGAATTGTTGAACGTATTAATGGCGGATGCAGAAATTATATTCAGCGGGGTCCGTGATATTTTTTCCGGGTAATTTTTTTTTACATGGGGCCCGGAATATTTTTTATAGGTAAAATATAGAGTATTATTATTTTTACCGGGATTCGTGGACCCTTTTAAAATATATGTGTGTCCGCCCATTGTAGGAATCGTAGACTTTGTAGATTGGAAAATTGCTATTGTTGAATTTCGAGTTGATGCTTTGATATAGGAAGGTAATAAGTGTTCTTATCAACAAATTTATTTTAGAAGTATCTATTTTAATTTTAAATAGATTGTTAAGCTCTATCTTTTGTTAGAATTGGCGAATTTATATATGAAATTCTAAAAAATTGGTGTATTAAAGTTGTAGAAACCATAATAATTTTGTGAAGGTCATACCGTGATTGCAGCTGGATGATATGAATGACTCCTAGCGAGGAACTTTTTGGGTGGTATATTTGCATGGTGCAGATACATCTATTTTCACTTAAATACACTCATGTTTTGTATGATGTTTTGCATTTTAGATTATTTACATTGCAAAACACGGGTGTTTCTAAGTTAAAATCAGTGTATCTGCATCGTGTAGATACACCACCTGAAAATTTCCCTACATTGTGCAAGCATAACAAATTTTCAATCCCTTTTTATTTCGTACGGAAATAAATTAAAGAACACCACAGTACTTTACATTGAAAGCGAGACTAATATGGTATGCAAAAGATTGAGGCTCCATCGATTCAAGGGTATGGCGATCTAAAGAAGGGAAGGGAAGGGACGTTTTGTCATTTCAAGAAGCCTTTTGGTGTCTTTCACGTTTTGTCCCGACTTTTGGTACATCACTAGGGTGTGGCGATCTGAAGATGGGAAATGACGTTTTGTCATTTCAAGAAGACTTTTGGTGTTTTTCACGTTCTGTCCTAACTTTTGGTGCATCAGGTATCAAAATGTTAAGCAAGATTTTGTTTGATGAAGGCATTTGTTTATGTGTTTATATTTAATGAAACATAGGTCACATTTATGTCTCACACTAATATGAGGGTTAGCATTTTACTATGTTATGGGGGATTTTACATTATCTCCCCCTTATAAGAGACTAACGTCTTCACCAGGACTTGTCACAGTCTCGTTCCTACCATAGGATTCTAGATATGACCCACATCGTCTCTCACGGTGTGACACTTATGTCTGTCTGATAGTCTCCCCTGAATGCCAATATGTAACGCCCCAGAACTTGAGTCTGGCGGCGCTACTTAAGTTATAAATGATTCGGTCAATTGCTTAGACCGTCGTCCACCCTTAGTCTAAAAAGGTTAACCCGAATTGACAAAACATTTATGTGTCACACTTATATAGGGGTGAGCATTCTACTACTTACCGATGTTGGATTTTAAACGCCAGATGTAATCTTTTATAGGAAACCAATCGTGGATACTTTCCTCTACAATTAATTTGTTGTTAAATACCCCTAATTAATGATAAGAGTTATTGTAGTCATTGGACAGTTATATGAAGTTGATGGATGTGATATATTCACCTCACACATGCATACCTTTATCGTGTGAAAGTTGATGAGTTGGACACATCTCATCTATCCACTTGGTATAACCCTTCTTAATCGCTGATGCACCATAATTTTTCTCCTAATTAAGAGATATAAAGGTTTTCTCATCAAACGGGATATTTCAAACGTGCTTTATGCAATTATATTGATTTAGTGCTTCATGGATTAATTACTCATAATTTCGAAATAATGCAGGATCGATTAGCTAACATTGTGTATAACAAAAAACTTGATAAAACAAACTGTGGATCCGGACCTCGACCGGGGCACACAACGCTAGACCCTGGCGCCCTCATGCTCTAATCAATTTATGGGCTCTCCGTTTTGCAGTTTATTGACTGTAAATAATGTATTTTGAGTTTATACCGCTAGGTTGATGCACAATATCATGATATGCATTTTTTCACATTGGAGATTATGTTGGAAGTATGGAAGATGCTTGAAAATTTTATGTGAATGAAGTAGAACAATTTTAGGGCAAGGCAAGATAAATCAACAATATATGATTGTTTTTATGTCTAAGCTATGCTTATATGTGTCGATCTACATGCAAAGAAACCTTGGTTGTATATTGTAACACATATATCGCGATGTCACCCTTGCATGAGCGAGTTGCATAACGAGGCACATGCGTAGTATCTTGTGTCTCTTTGTGGAATAAATGTGAAGGAATAGACGTTAAATGGCTGAAAGATAGCTATGTAAGAAAGTAGAATATATTAATGAACGTGTATGAGATGCATATAAGCCATTTTTTATGCATAAAGGAAAGTATCTTTAAGACGGAATTTCGAAATATATACCTTTTGATAAAAATAGTTTTTTTTGTATACCCCTATTTTTAAGTCTTACAAGCATAACTCTCATTAGGACGGGTAATTTGGCATTCAGGACGTGGTATAATGTCATGAGGACGAGTTATTTTTCATTGAGGTCGGACTAAAATAACACGTCCTCAATAAAATTTCTCATCCGGTCGTGCTAAAATACCCGTCCTGAATTATTATTTTTTTTAGCAATTGTCCGATGTTTTATTTATCTATTTTGTGGCTGAAAATTATATTGTGTTTCAATTACAAATCTTCAGGCCACATAGTACGGGATTGGAAAAGAAACAAAAAACCATTGTTGATCATCTGCAAAAACCTTTTCTCCTCCGCGAATTATTGTTCCTCCACACTATCAAACCGGCTGGCGTCATTTTCCTCCCCTCCGGCATGATTTAAATTATCGAGAATCATTTAATATACGGTAGAATTAATCGGGATTTTGCTCCGTTCGTTTCACGATTTTTTTGCTAATCAGATTTTGCTCCATTATGTACCCTTCCGGTTGATGCCGATGTTCAATCGTTCATTGATTCAGAGTTGAGTTGTTTATTTTTTTAAGGCATCAGCATATATGTACAGTATGTCCAAAGTTGATTTAAAGAAAGAAAAATTAAAATGAGAGCGATTCGAGAATCAATTTGGGGTTGATATAAAGGGTCGCCGGCGGCAAGTTGGCCAGAGGGTTGCATAACAGCATAATAATTATGGCATTTCTTTTTCCTTTTAATAAAATTAAAAAGGGGCAGTGTGGTTCGGCAGAACCTTGTCCAATTTTGTTAATTACAATTGCAAAAAATAAAAAATAAATAAATATATAGGGCGGGTTTTTAAGACGTGGGATGAGAAATTTTATTGAGGGCGTGTTATTTTAGTCAACGCCGATGAAAAATAACCGTCCTCGTGACATTATACTGGCGTCCTAAATGTCAAATTACTGTCACTAATGAGGTTATGTTTGTAAAATTAAAAATTGGGTATCTGAAAAAACTATTTTTACACAAAGGTATATATTTTCAATTCCCCCTATGTTTAAAATGTACTTTTTTAAGTAAATGAAAAATTATATGCTAATGACTTTTAAGTGTTTTAATTATTTCCTTTTAAAAAACTTAGAATACGTACGTATTTTACATTCTCATTTGGTATGAATGTATTACCCATTTGATGTATCTACTGCTTACTGGGCATGTTGAATGATTATCTGTTTTTCATAACCTTTAAGAAGATTTTCAGGTGGAAGTTTACTATTTGGAATTTGTAGAAAATGAATTGTAAGCAGGAGTTGGAGTGATCACGTGGATGCTTAGACATTTCCTATTTTTGTGTATTTTATTTTAATTCATATGGCGTGTGTGTGCCATGTAGCATTCGACTCTTTAGTTTGGTTCATTGGATATTTGACTCTTTAGTTTGGTTCACCTGGTCCCACACTTCTCCCCCTCGTTTGGTCTGTGAGATATATGAAATTGATATCCATGTCACAATCTTATCAGAGAATTCTAAAGAAGATCATAACCGTCTCTTACGACACGCAACGTACGTACGTACGTACGTACACGAATCATAATAAATTTATTAAATACTTAGATTTATCTCGTTCACGTCAGAACTAAATTTATTTTTTCCCCACTTTATTAATGTGAGATTCCACATTTATTTTTTATTTATGCTTTTCTCTTTAGAAGACAAAAGAAAACATAATATTTGTGCAAGAGTTTTGGGTTGCGGCAGTTGGACACAGATGGCTAGAATAGTGTAGATTAGATCGATTTGGTTGAGCAATAATTGTATGGATTTTGGATCTCGTAAGTTAATGAAAGGCTAATCGAGTAGGTTATCAGCATGTTTCTACTCAAACAATATCTATAATATATATGCATGTTTTTTTTTTTTTAATTTATGTTAAAATTAATTGTTATATTAAAATTACATCAAGTGGATATGGTATAACTAAATCGTGTTTTATACATTGCTAATATAAATCCGATTATATTATACAATTAATTAAGGTCGACAACCATACACTAAAATTCACTTTTATCCAAATGTCATTAGAATAAATAAAATCGAACGGAATTCAGGCTGGGTATATAAGAATACACATTACCTACAATCAAAATTTGACAAAATTGGAACAAGTCAAATGTAACGATATTTAGTTAAATGAAGATGCATGATGCACAAATTATTTCTTGTCATGTTTTCGAGACACAGACTTAACGGCATTTGGCTGTTTAGCATCTGATTGTCTTTCTAGATCTCTATTATTTTCTACTATTCAATTTTCTTTTGTTAAGTGTGCGGGGAATGTCCCAGCGCATTTACTTGCTAGACATGGCCTTTTGGTGACCTCTTTGACTGCTTGGGGTTCTTCCCCACATTTTGATGTTGTCTCTGCTACTTTGGCAGATCTGAATTAATGAAAAAAAAATTTATCAAAAAAAATAAATAAAAGTTCTCTAACTTTGTTAATCACATGGTAACAGTGACGTAGTTGATGATGTTAGTACCGTTAGAAGAAGATATTTTCTGGACCTTTTGACTCTATTTTCATTTAAATATTTGTTTTTTTTTTGATATAATCGTTATATCAAAGGTAATGTTTCATGTTTATTTATTTTTATTCTCTTTCATTATTTATACATAATATTGTAATGTGGAAAAAAGGAAAAAATAATTGAAAATAATCACTGATATTTGATAAAACATTTCTACAACGATCGTAGAAAGTCCTTTAGACATTTTGTTCAAGCAATTTTATTTCAGTTCAGGAACAAATGCTAAATTTAGTTGTCCTATACAAATTAAATCGAAAAAAAGCCGACTAGCATTAAATTAATACCTACTAATTAGTTAAAGCAAAACAAATTAAAATAAGTTATTATGAGTGAAGAAAACCAGAATAGATGGAAAATAGGGTTCTTTTATTGATAATCAAATATAAGAAATACAACCCTTATTTATAGTACTCCTATGGTGATTAATAGATAACCACTAATTATTTGAATAAAAATGATAAAGATAAATAATAATAAAGACTAGATAATTATTTATTTTGACAACTTTTATCTTTCAAATGACATCATTTATCTCTTCAAGATCCATCACTTTATCTTCTATTAATGAGATCTCAAGAAAATGACTTGATCAGAATCCAGGAAAATAGTAGTAGTGGTGGTGCACAGTGTTGGTAAATGGTGTGTAAGCTGGCATCCATTTCTAAATATATATATAGACAAATGGGGTGATATATCTTCCTATACTAATAAGAAGGGAAAAGTTGTTGAATTGTGACAAGTGTTTTTTTTTGATTGGTTCCCCCTTTTTTACTGTTTATTACCCAGAAATCCGGCCCAAAAATTATTTTTTTATCGTTCACTGGTGGTAAAATTTTTATTTTATTTTTAATTTTATTTTTAAGTTTTTTTAGAAGAAGGGTTTGAGTTAAATTGTTTCATTTTGGAGACTCAATTGATCACCTTTTAATGTGTGAATATATGTAGAAATGTATTTAATTATTTTCAAAATATAAAGCGCCACGACATTGTCAAACACAACGATCTTTTATATCTTTATATATATATATGGGGTCAATAAAAATGAATGTATATCTCGAGCTCCATGTATTTTGGCTCTTGTGCTTTTCCTTTTCTTCATTTTTGGAATCTTGACCATGCACCACATGCCTTGGCTCACAAGTCGCTAGCTCTTTTTATGTCCAATTTTATGCCCAATTAACGGCCACCGCCGCCTGAAAAGGGAAATATTATTTTTGAAAAATTACTGGCTCAGAATAATGATTTTTCAAGAAAAGTTTGGGCTTGCCATGTTTTCTAAACTTTCAACAATGGATAGATTTGATGGCTCGGAACATGTAATTAATGGCTCATAATTCTACGAAGCAAATTTAATCAGTTTTGTGAAAGTGAAGGCATTAATTGTTTGTCATCAAACATTTTGACTCCATTAGTGAAATGGTGTTGTAGCTAGAGCGCATGAATTAATATAACAACACTTTTAGTGAGAGCTCGATGAATCTTCGAAGGATTTATGAGCAGGGAAATTTTCACACATTGTTATATTGTTAACGGTTCACCTTCATTATATATTGACTATTGAGTTCAACACACTGAGGAACTCTTCTTATGTATATTCTTGTTGAATACTCGGATTTAAAAGTTACAAGTTAGGTCATACCGTGTAAAATATAAATACTACCTCCGGTCTAGAATATAAGTCATCCTAGGAGTTTTCACACAGATTAAGGAATTGGTTGAATGTCATTAATTTGAAGGTTAATGTCTAAAAATACCCTTGACTATCATTAATCGCAATAGTTGTTAAGTAATGAAAAGTTGTTGAATTCATAATAAATTAAGGTTAAGATAGAGAAAGAACAATAAATGTTGACAGTAATGTAGAATGACTTATATTATGGGACAAATAGAAAAATATAGGATGACTTATATTTTGGACCGGAGGTAGTACCATGTTTTTATATTTTTGCTATTATTTTAAGAATTTTAATTGATTGAATAACTACGACATGGTAGTCCATGACAATCATAAAACTACTGATTTACGATTGTTTTTTTCAATGATATTTTTTTTTTTCTTTTCTCAATCTTGATGGCATGGCAAAGATCCACTCTGCCTTTATTAGCGCAACACATATCAAAATAATTAATTAAATGTGATCAAGGAGAGATAAGGAAGGATTGGAGAGATAAGGTTGATTGATCACATGAGATATTGGTGAATCAAGAGTTTAAGAGCAACCTATTCTCTTATGTATTGGTAGGATAGTTCGACTAAGCAAGAGGGCATTTTTGGAAATTCTAAGGATTAGGGCTTAAGTTAGGTTTTTTTGTATCTATATATTGACAGCACTTGTAATCAAACAAAGCGTGATTTGATTTGTAATAACATCCTAGACAATTTCTACACCACATTATAAATTTCTTCATGGTATCAGAGTCTATTGGTGTCTGATCACCACATTATCCAAATTTGTATCAATGTCGACAACAACAATCAACGTCAGCAGTATCATCTCCCTCAAACTTGATTTGAAAAATTACCCCCTATGGAGGGAGCAGGTGCTTGCTTTTGCTGATACTCAGGATGTTCTTCACCATCTCACCGGCGAAACCGTTGTTCCTAGCAAAACTGTTCCGGCAACCGATTCTACAAATCTCCGATCGTAAACCCTGACTACACGGCATGGAAGAAAGCTGATCGTCTTCTCCGAGCATGGCTGATCGGCTCCTTGTCGGCAGAATCACTAAGCATCGTTATTGGATTAGATACGGCCAAAGCAGTGTGGAATGCTTTACAAAGGGCTTATGCTCATGATTCTCAAGAACGAGAATTTAATATCAAACAACAGATTACTTATATGCATAAAGATGAGTGAAAGTCCATTGCCGATCATCTCCAAAATTTTAAAGCTTTGTGCGACAGCCTAGCAGCGATCGGAAAGCCTATACAGGATGCAGAAAAGGTATACTTTCTTCTAAATAGCTTGGGTCCTCAATATGAAACTTTTACAATAACTATGTTGATGCACAAACCGAGTTATGAAGAACTCGTCGGTCACCTGTTAAACCTTGATCAACGTCGATCATGGTTTGCCGCCAAAGAGACTGATAACTCCCACCTTGCGTTTTACGGGCAACGTCCTGGTCCTCGTCATGACAAGCAGCCCTCTCAGTCCCGCTTTAGCTCATCCGGCCGTGGTTTTCAAGCTCAGCAAAATCGTGGATCATCGCCTGGTTCAGCAGCTAATCAATCCACACCAGTATTCAAATGCATGACTCGTGCAGAACGTGATAAGTATAAGGATCAGAAGTGTGATTTCTGCAGAGTTCAATGACATATCAGCAACATTTGTTGGTGGAACAATAAGGCCAAGGAAGAGCTTCTTCCGCAAGCACTCTCGGCTCTTATCTTTGGATAATACCATAAAGGATAATCGAATGGTTAATGGATACAGTGCCACCAACCACATGACGAGTAATCCTCATCTTTTACATAATTTACGCCCATATACATCTGCAGCTTCACGTTTTTATTGGTGATGGCACAAAGACTTCCTATAACGGGCATTGGTGATATTCATATTTATTATAACAATGAATTAGTTGTTATCTCTAATGGATTCTTGGTTCCAAAAATGAAAAAGAATCTCATATCCGTGAAACAACTAATGCCGCTTTAATGCTCAATGTTTCTTCACTAATGTTTGTTTTTATCTTAAGGCCAAAGACTACGCATGTGATTCTCTCGAAGGGAGCATGTAGAAGGGACCTATACGCCTTCCCAAAGGCTCATCATGCTTTTGCCGCACAAAGAATAAATTCTTGCACCATCAAGTCCGGCACCGAGACTAGGGCACATTCAGGGCTTCCCATTTGCTCATGCTCTAAAGAATAAAGGTTTTATTGAATTTTTAGGCACCAATAAACAGAACACTTATGTGAAAGTTGTCAATTAGGCAAACTTTCAAAACTTCATTTTTCTCATTCAGAACATGTTTCGTCTACTATTTTTGAGTTAATACATTGTGATCTCTGGGGTCCAGCACCTATTGAATCTATTGGCAGGTTTAATTATTATGTGTCATTTGTTGATGATTTTTCGAAATATGTTTGGTTTGTGCCTCTGAAAAATAAATCCGATGTGTATGACGTCTTTCTGTATTTTGAAAAATATGCGCAAAATCAATTTAATAAAACCATTAAGCAATTTCACACCGATGGAGGGGGAGAATTTGTTAATACCCCTCTCACTAAGCATCTGTTAAACCAAGGTATCACTCATTTAATCACGTGTCTGCACACACCACAACAAAATGGTATGGTAGAACGCCGGCACAGAACTATATGTGAACCTGGTATGACCATGCTCTTTCACAGCCGTACTCCGTTATTTTTGTGGGTAGAGGCTTTTTCCATGGCTGTGTACATCCTTAATAGAGTTCCCTCCCTTACCAATAAAACTGACTCCCCCTTCTATATCCTTCATAATAAGCATCCGGACTATACAAACCTCCGTATCTTTGGCTCCAAATGCTATCCCTACACTTAGGATACTAAGAAAAACAAGTTTGATCCTAAGACGTTACCATGTGTCTTTGTGGGCTATAGTAATAATCACAAAGGGTATAAGTGTTTTCATCCCCCCCCACCCGGAAATTTTTTATGTCCCGTCATGTCATCTTTGATGAAACTATCATGCCCTACAAAACCATGCCCACCATTCACCGTCCTTATGTTCTTAATATATTTGACTCCTGGCTCCCCCCGACTTATTCAAAACCCGCCACCTCCCTTCCTTCTGATGAGCCGATTATCCCTCATCTTCCACCCGACATTATTATTCCCCCTCCAGTAGCTTCAACCATACCAGCCGACTCCACCACCCTCTCCTATGATTACTCCCCTCAGTCGTCTACCACATTGTCGCCCTATTCTCCCATAAATTTCCCTTCCGACTCGGCCAGCCCTGACCCTACCTCCTCTCTCGATTCGTCCACTTCCTCCAAATTTCCACACCTTCCCTAACCCAAAGACGAACCCATCTCCTCTCCTCGTGTTACTGGTACAAGACGGGCATTTTCAAGCCCAACCCTAAGTATGCCCTTGTCACTACCTATTCTTCCATTCCCACGGAACCGAAAACGGTGAATAATGCCCTCAAGCATGAAGGTTGGAAAGCCGCTATGGTTGATGAATTAAATGCTTTACATGAGAATAATACTTGGCAACTTGTTCCTCGGACACCTCGCATGCATGTCATTGGGTCAAAATGGGTCTTTAAGGCAAAGCTTAAGGCTGATGGCTCCCTCGATAGGCTCAAGGCTCGCTTAGTTGCTAAAGGCTATGCCGAAGTC
Organism: Gentiana macrophylla; assembly: GCA_026214975.1. Lineage (NCBI taxonomy): Eukaryota > Viridiplantae > Streptophyta > Magnoliopsida > Gentianales > Gentianaceae > Gentiana > Gentiana macrophylla. Next base: position 23,739 of record JAOBSW010000127.1, on the reverse strand, counting down.
GATGGTCTCGATTATGTTGAAACTTTCTCACCCGTTGTTAAGCCCAACACCATTCGTCTTGTTCTGCCACTTGCTCTTTCTAGGGATTGGTCCATCCGCCAAATGGATGTGAAGAAAGCATTTTTACATGGCAACATTTCCGAAACATTATATACGGAGCAGCCCCCAGGTATGTGCGACTCTCAATTTCCTCAACATGTTTGCAAGCTCAGCAAAGCACTCTATGGGTTGAAACAAGCTCCTAGAGCTTGGTTCGACCGGTTTAGTACTTTTCTGCTCTCTTTTGGTTTTCACTGCAGTTTATCTGACCCCTCATTATTCTATTATCATGCTAATCAGAGTACGCTAGTGCTTTTATTGTATGTGGAAGATATGCTTCTTACAGGTTCAAGTCCCCATCTGTTGAGTTCATTTATTAAGGTCTTACATGCTGAATTTGCCATGAAGGATCTTGGACCCATTCATCATTTCCTGGGCGTACAGATTCAACACACCTCTGCAGGCATGCATTTACATCAATCCCACTATGCTCTCACTATTCTCCAGCGTGTCGCCATGCAAGACTGCAAGCCCGCCAATACTCCTATGGCAACAAAACCCTTGGTACCTCTCAATCCACCTCCTGCGGATGTCACCCTCTACCGCAGCCTCATTGGTGCCCTCCAGTATTTGACCTTCACCAGGCCCGATCTTACATATGCCGTCAATAACTTATCTCAGTTTATGAAGACTCCCAGTCAGTTTCTGTCACGGATTTTTATTAACAAGTAATAAATTTATAATCCGGTATTCCCCAAGTGCAGGGATCGTAGTACAGTGACTAATACCGGGTCGATCCCACAGGGAACCGAGGTTGTGATTCTAGTTTTTATTAAATTAACTAAGGTTGTCACGAAAACTAATATTAAAATGTTTACCAAAAATAATACTAAAAATAAACTGGACAGAGGATTGGGATCCAAAGCCAGGAAAATATGATTACCAACTAAATTAACTAACCCTAATTTATTCTAAAACTAAAATGCAGTAAAGATTTTAACTTACTGGGCAAATTCTGACACAAGTGGGTTGATTTCAAGACTTAAAAAGCAAACAAGCTATTGATCCACCAGTTCTACCAACAACCAACTCCTATCCAGATTATCTTGTGATTTCTATCCCAAGTTGTGATTCACCTATCCAATGTATGAACTCCTACTTTCTTAGAAAAGTTCGTTTCTTAATATTCTATCTCTCGATTTTAAAGATTATTACTTTCAAAGCAAAGGTGTAAGATTTCTCAATCTAGTTATCTAGAAATTCAACCTAATTAACTCTCGTTATTTTATAGGTTAAAAATCTAATCTTTATTATATTGATTCTAGGGGTTCAATTATGATTTTTATCCAAATCAAACAAACAATCAATCATGCAATAATCTATCGACATAATTGCAATAAACAATGATAAACAATAATAAAGATACAACTTTGGATAAAATACTCACAAGATAACCCAAGAAAGAATCAATTCATTGATAGAACGGCTTCACAAACGCTTGTTCAGAGGGATTTAGCCTCTGTAACATGATATGGAACCAAGAGATTGCTTGATTCGAGAACATGGAATAAAAAGATGATAAAATTGTATGTAAAATAAGAAGAAGCTGCAGCCTTGGCCTTTATTATGATTAGGGTTCGAGATTAATCTATATTTAGGGTTTAACATCGCCGCTTTATATAGAATGCTTAAGTCGGCGCTCCAATTTTGTAAGTCGGCTGGAACAAAATCGCAATTTGGGCGCCCGTTTGCTTGGCCCGGACGCCCGTCCGGGTTTAAATGAGTTCGGGCCGGCTCAAATTCATCTTCAAACGAACGTCTTTCTTTATTTTGAATGCTCGTCCCACCGATTTTGATCCAATCTGTCCAATTTAACATCATATGGACGCTAGTTCAATCATATCGAGGCCTTGATTCACTCTAGCTCACCACCCGACGCTTGATCCACTTCGATTTTGCCTCCAATGTGATTGAATTCTTGAATCAACTCCTTCTTCATCCTTCCTTTCATATAAAACCTCAATGAAAACATCTTTTAAACCTCTTTAACATCCACATTGTATATCTACAAGGCATCAAAAACATCGCAAAGCGTGATAATATCCACATAAATAGAAATTAACGATAAAACATGAAAAACCTCAAACTTTGCGAAGACATCGTTTAAAACCTCACTTTCTCAATAAACCAATTTAACACTTCATTTCTATGTGAATTATACGAAAACGGAGAGAATTTTTATAAAATATATCGATATAAAACGTATAAAACCACCCTTAACAACTCCCCCACACTTAGCTTTTGCTCGTCCCGAGCAAAACAAAACAAAAATCAAGGCTCGGAAGAAAGATAGACATCTCAGCAAATATAATACATATGCAATAACTTAGAGGTTCACCCCGGTGTGTGTGCAAAGCCATAACAAACTTCCACTAAGTCCAAACTTGAAAATTTCAAGGCAAACTAGCTAATACCCCCTTCAAACTAGAGATGAATGATACTTATAACATGCACCATACAAAACGTAACATATCCCGAAAAAGATGATAGAATACATTTAGGACCTTTCTGACATACTCAGAGAATAATCCCTACAACATATCTGTCAGTTTATACTGGGGATAAGGTATGCGATAACTAAGTCTTTTATTCATTTCATACCACTTCCTTTTTCAAGTTGATTTAATTAATCTCATATTTAAACGCACATCAGAATGAGCTCTTGCCCTGTCATAGCAGAATAAGATATTCGAGATATACCCTACCTTACTCAAATCATCAGGCAGCTTCTTCTGATTGTCGTGAGCTTTTGGTCATCATAGTGGTATAGGACATTCGAGATACGCCCTACCTCACTCCAATCATCGACCAGCTTCCGACACACACAATTAATACATTTAGAATTCAACTTTTTCAACAACATTAGTTACGTTTTACTTATCACATTCAAACTTCAGATATTCACAGCACATCATACTTCGGCTCTAAACACAAACTATTATAATTCCCACTATACATACGTTAGCACTAAGCACATGACTTATAAGATAACTAAAATCACTAATCAAAAGGGGTATAGCTTTATATTATAGCTCATCATTCATTATGGCTCGTGAAATATATATCGGGTGAAACAACTAACTTACTAAACATACGGTATAAGCATCCATGAATATTAAAACCGAACAAAAATATGCATTTGCTCACTCGGGACAAACAAAAATTTGAAAAATTTAGCTCATTTCAGCATAGAATCATAATAATATAGGCAATTGATAGATACACGTAACTATTCCCCTCCCCCACACTTAAACGACAACATGTCCTCAGGTTGTGCAGAATTTAAAAAGAAATGAAGTACTTAGCTGATTGTAGTTCGAAGGTGGCAATTCTGGAAGTGGTAGCAAGTCAGATCCAGAAATGCTTGAAGAAATCAGTAGACTGTGGATCATCCACCGGAAAACTGATATCATCTAAAGTTCACAATCGCTATCGAAAATATCCTGCACACTTGAACAAACATGGCAACATCTCGGGGAACATAGGGGGATATAACATGGCAAAATAAAGATAAAAAGAAGGATAAGGTGAAATTGAATCAACCGACAAGGCAGAGTCAACAATTACCCTAATTAGACTTAAACGAAACAAATAAATCAAAGAAAAGAACAAAACAAAAGTAACCAAAACAGAACGGATATCTAGGATGCCTCCTGGTGGCGCTTTTTTGTTAATGTCGTTAGCTCGACACTCTTTTAGCTTAGCCTGGATCAGGCCATTTAACTTTTCTGCCAGCCACTACCTCGTGTAGGCTTTGATCGATGGTGTGGGTCGCAGAAACAACATCTAACACATGGGGCTAATTCCTTAATTGCCTTCCATACTTGTTTAAACCTCCCCATGGTTGATCTCTTCCTCTTCTGACGACGTTTCAACTGTTGCTCCTTCGCAAACTCTTCCATGTCCCAACTACCTGCTAGAACTTCTTCAGAGGGACCACTACCGTCATCCTCAGAAAACAAGTCGGACGAAAACTCGTCAAATTCATCGACTTCTGAAGTACCACACCCGAGGATATCGAGGAACCGAACAATCAAAGGTTGTTCCTTGGCTTGACCGATATAATGCTTACACCTTTGACCATTCACTCTGAACGGATGGTCACCATGACCTCGTAGTTCTAAAACACCTCCAGGAATGATTTGGAGAATTTCAAAGGGACCGGACCATCGTGTCCTCAGCTTACCAGGGAACAGATGTAACCTGGAATTGTACAATAAAACTTGTTCCCCAACATGGAATTCTCGCTTCTTGATTTTGGCATCGTGAAGGAGTTTCATCTTTTCCTTACTTATCCTGGCACTTTCGTAGGCTTGAAGTCTAAATTGCCTAACTCATGCAATCAAGTTGCAATCGATGTTTTCCACAAGATTGGGTATCGAAGTTTAAAAACTTCATGGCCCAATAGGCTCTATGCTCTAACTCGACTGGCAAGTGGCATGGTTTACCATAAACCATTTGATAGGGTGATGTACCCATGGGTGTCTTATAGGCAGTTCGATATGCCCACAGTACATCATCCAACTTTAGACTCAGTCTTTTCTATGACTGTTAATTGTTTTCTCCAGATCTTCTTTAAACTTTGGTTGCTTCTTTCAACCTGACCACTAGTCATAGGATGATATGGTGTGCCAATTTTGTGCCGGACACCATATTTCTCAAGAACTTTTCTAGTGGCCGGTTGCGTAAGTGCCCTCATCACTGATTAAGGCGCGGGGACATCCAAATCTCACGAAAATATTTTTCTTCAGGAACTTCATGACCGTTTTATGATCATTGTGAGAAGTGGCTTGAGCCTCCACCCATTTTGATACATAATCCACGCAGACTATAAGATGTATTTATTTCCACAAGATGATGGGAATGGTCCTATAAAATCGATACCCCATACATCAAAGACTTCGCATTCTAGGATGAGTTTCAATGGCATGTCGAAACGCCTTGTTAAAGTTCCGGTTCTTTGACACCTATCACAACCTTTACAGAAAGCTTCTGTATCTTTAAAGATCGTGGGCCAATAGAAGCCGGATTGAAAGATTTTAGCAACGTTTTCCAAGGTCCAAAGTGACCACCGGTAGGTCCACTGTGGCATTGCTCAATAATATCACGTTGCTCAGATTCGGGAACACATCTTCTCAGTAAACCATCTTTACAAATCTTGAAGAGGTAAGGTTCATCCCAAACGAAAGTTTTCAAATCAGAGAAGAATTTCTTCTTCTCTTGATAGGATAATTCTGGGTCAAGATATTGGGAATGAAGGTAGTTTACGATGGAAGAATACCAAGGAACATCTGGAGGACAACCGTCGATAAGCATGATATTCTCCAGAGGAAAGTAAAGATCTATATCGTCAGGGTCATCCTTTTCCTCACTTAACATTCTTGAAACGTGATCACCACTACGCTTTCACCGCCTCTTTTGTCTTTAATCTGACATCAAACTCTTGTAGGTCAGATCCAACGTAGCAAGCGCGGTTTAGCCTCTTTCTTAGTCATGAGATATCGCAAGCGGCGTGATCAGTCAACACAATCACTTGAGCACCCGAAAGAAGTAACTACTGAAAATTTGTCCATAGCAAAGACTACGCCAATAGTTCCTTTCACCATCGTGTAGTTTACTTGAGATGGATTTAGTGTGTGATCATGGCGTAATAGATTGGCTGGAATTTCCACTTTTATTCTCTGTCCCTAAGACTCGCACTAACAAAGATAATTTGATGCATCGCACATAAGCTCGAAGGGGAGATTCCAATCAAAGTAAATAAGGATCGGCGCGGAGATTAATCGACTTTTAAGCTCCTCAAACGCTTGCTTGCAACTTTTATCAAAATCGAATACAACGTCTTCTTTAAGTAGTGTAGACAGGGGCTTGGCTATCTTGGAAAAGTCTTCAAATGAATCTCCTATAGAAACCGACATGTCCAAGAAAACCTCTGACTTCGCGAACATTCTTAGGATAACTCATCTTCTCGATAGCTTCTACTTTGGCCCTGTCTACCACAATACCTTTGGCGGAGATCTTGTGGCCAAGAACTATTCCCTCATCTACCATGAAATGGCACTTTTCATAATTTAGTATTAAGTTCTTTTCCATACATCTGGATAAGATCTGGTCAAGATTATCAAGGCAATCATCGAAAGATTGACCAAAGACCGAAAAGCCATCCATGAAAATTTCCATACACTTTTCAACTAGCCCGTCAAAGATGGCCAGCATACATCTTTGAAATGTAGCTGGGGCATTGCAAAGACCAAATGGCATCCGCCTGTAAGCGAATGTACCATAGGGACAAGTGAAAGTGGTCTTTTCTTGGTCAACAGGATCTATAGGTATCTGAAATATCCTGAATATCCATCCAGAAACAAGAGAATCGTGTCCCGCCCGCCAGACGCTCAAGCATCCGATCAATGAACGGAAGGGAAAATGATCTTTCATGGTTACTTCATTGAGCTTTCACGTAATCAATGCAGACTCAGAACCCGATAACAAGCCTCAATGCTATTTCTTCTCCTTCTCATTCTTCTCAATCGTAATTCCACCTTTCTTGGGAACTACCTCGAGTCGGGGATACCCATTCACTATCGATGGCATAAATGATACCCATATCCAGAAGTTTGACGATTTCTTTCTTAACTACCTCTTGCATATGAGGGTTGAGCCTCCTCTGTGGCTGTCTAACACATTTCGCACCCTCATTAGTCTTGATCTTATGCATACAGATGTCGGGAGATATCCTCTCGATATCTCCTACTTGCCACCCAAAGGCTTTCTCGTTCTTTTCAAGACGCGTTTATTAACTTCATTTCTTCTAGTCGAGACAGCTTGGCAGATATAATCAATGGAAGCTTGTCACCTTCTCTTAAAAACACATACTTTAGATGTTTAGGCAACGGCTTCAGTACTGGATCTGCAGGAGGGTCTTCTAAACTTGATTTAAGATCTCCACTTTTCAACTCAACATCACTGAGTTTACTTAGTGGTCCCACTGCCAAAACTTCTCCTTTAAACAACTCATCCTCAAATTCACCTCTAACCGCTTCTAGATTGACTACACCATGATTATTCAAATTATCAACCAATCGCTCATATTCAGCTTGAAATGACCATGACTTGCTTTTCCATGTAGTCATTGAAGTCATCAAACGTATCCTCAATGGAAAATCCGGTTGGAGGACCGCAGGTCTCTCAATGGATTTGGAGACATTATAGCTTACCTCTTGATCACCAACCCGTATAGTCACTTTGCCACCATCACACGGTCAATGAGGGCTCTAGTTGAGATGAAAAGGGTCTTCCAAGTATCGTGGGGACTTTTTCATCCTTTTCAATGTCTAGACGTACCGGTGAACGGAAAGGTAAATTTATCAATTTGAACTAAAACGTCCTTCAGAATCCCCACAGCTTTCTTAGAAGATCTATCAGCGAATTGCAAATTCATGGTAGTGGGTTCTAGAAGATCATTTAAGCCAAGTCGCTTGCACACGCATAATGGCATCAGGCTTATGGATGCACCTGGTCACATAAGGAGTTTGGGAAGACTAGGCCTCCCATTAGCAATGTAAGCACAAATTTCCCCGGGTCACCCCTCTTGGTTGGTAGATCTTCATAATTGATCATAGAGCAGTCCTCACCAATCAACCGATCCATGTCTGCTAATTTCTTCTTAGAAGAAACAACATCCTTGATGAATTTTGTATACTTAGGCATCTCAACCAAAACCTCGGATAATGGAAGATTAACCTGAGTATTTTTCAGAAGGTTTAGCACTTTTTCATACTTTTTATCCTCATTCAAGGAGATGTTGCTCTTTCTAGGTGGAAATGGAAGCTTTTTCAAGTCACTCTCAGAAAAGACTTTCTTCGAGGATGAACTGATAGCTCTGTCTTCCAAATCCTTCCACCTTACCACCTTCTCATTCTTCTTACTAGTCGGGATCACTCCCGACTCTCACTTGTTTCTTCATTCCTCGGGGTTCAAATGCACCGAGGACTTTCAACTCTTTCACCTCTCGGGATCACCACCCTGAGTATTCTCTTTCGGCCAAGGGAGTGTAGGTGTTACTTCCCTCCGCCTTATCAATGGCAGGAGGGGTTAGTGGTTTCCCTGGTGAGGAGGACCACTCAGTTGAGTACCACTTCTTAAATTCATTGCACTGGCCTCATCTCTACCGTATGGAATTGAAGGTACGAGGTCAGTGCATTGGCCATTGTTCAAATCGGTTTGAGCAACTTGACCACCCTTCGGATTCTTTTCTGTGAAACTGGCAAACGCCTTCAGGTCTCTAAAGCTAACTGTTCAGCCAACTGCCCGATTTGCCTCTCAAGATTTTTCATTGATCTATTTTGCTCCTCCCTAAAGGAGTCCCATTGAGCCTTGATATCACTTGAGTGCGAGGAGCCCTGAGAGTTTTGGAGATTCTGCGAATATGGCTGGACCGATTCTGAAAAGCAGAATTAGAATTAGTAGGCCAAATTTGATTGAACCTTTGATTTGAATTGGAAAAATTATTGCTTTGGTTCTGATTCAAACCAGGGTTTCGATTGAAGTTTTGATTTGGATTAAGTTGAATTTGGATTAAAACTTGAATTCTCGTCGAACCTTGGTTTTGAAAATTATTTTGGCCAGATAATTGATTAAACCTCTGATTGGACTGGCCAAAGAACGCATTCACTTCCGCACTCTGTCCGTTTATAGGACAGAAACGAGAAGTGTGCCCCACATCGTCACAATTCTGACATGTGACTTGATTATATTGTCCATAATCATGAACAACATTAACTTGATAGGGAGCAGGGGGATTAAATTGACACTGGCCAATCATATGGCCACCGACAAAGAATTTTCTGTCTACGTAACCTCGAGAGTTCTGTGGAAAAAGGAAGTTTGATTGATCGGATTGGAAATTTGAGATGTTGCCATCCGCTTCGCAAAGATGGCGATCAAACTTTGCATATTCACTTCCTCAACCTTAGGAGGATGAGGTGCTTGAATGGCTTGATAAGAGGGAGCATAATTATATTTAGCAATGTCTTCAACAATGCCCACCCTCTTCAGTGTTTTCTTTCAAAAATGCCCCACACGGAAGAACTATTGACCATGCCCTTCGTGAGCTCGGTCAATCCACCTGAAAAAAAGTATTGACTTGCCTTTGTAGCGGCAAGCCATGATGGGGACACTTTCGAGAAGAGACTTGAATCTCTTCCAACATTCGAAAAATGACTCATTTTCTTTCTAATAGAACGTGAAAATGTCGTTTAAACAACTGGTCGCTGTCTTGAAGGTGGAAAATATTGACTTAAAAATTCTTTTCAAGTTCGCACTGGTGGTAATAGATTCAAAGGGGAGAGAGGTATACCACTCTTTAGCTTCTCCTTTAAAGAAAATGGGAATAGCTTCGGTTTATAGCATCCTCACTTACGCCTTGGATGCGTGTAGTACCGCATATCTCTAAGAATGTATGTAAGTGAGTATGGGGATTCTCTGACTGAAACCCGTGAAAAATGGATGCATGCTGCATCATCTGAATAAGTCCCGGCTTTAGCTCGAAGGTCTGCACATTTATGGTTGGGAGAACAATAGTCGGGTTGACTTTGACTTCGCCAGGCATGGCGTAGTCTGCCAACGTACGTCTATCCTCTGCAGCCATAATTACGAAGTTTTCAATTCTTCGCTAAACGATCCTCTAAATCTTGATCGGCTTCTTCAAAGAAACCGCAGATCGGATTTTCCGCTGCTTAATCGGACTATGGTCCGCTCTAAGTCGTGGTATATAGTAATGGCCCTTTTGACTTCGAGTTTGCATAAACCGAACCAAAATCAAGTGGTTGAAACCTAAAACGAAAAATTTAAAGTCTAGAAAAAAGAAAGGAAAAGAATAGAAAAAGAAATAAAATCGATAAGAAAGGGGCGGACGGACGCCCAGGGAGTTGGACGGGCGTCACTGAAAATCGAATAAACGGGCGTTTGGAAATCAAACGCTGCAATGCGAATAGCCAAAACGATTCGAGTTGAAAAGTTTCTTAAAGCGGACGGGCGCCCATCGGTCAAGACGCCCGTTTGAACGAGGAAAACGAGCGAATGATATAAAACAACAGGAAAAACGGGAAAAGAAACAGAAAAGAAAACAGAAAAGGGAGAAAAACGAGATAAATTTAGGAAAACCTAATTGCACGCCACAAAACCTAACTACTAAAAACCCTAATAACCTAACTATAACTAACTAAGAAGGTTAAAAACGAGAAATAAAATAAAAACAAGAAAATAAAAACTAGACAACCGTCCGGTTCCCCGGCAACGGCGCCAAAAACTTGTCACGGATTTTATTAACAAGTAATAAATTTATAATCCGGTATTCTCCAAGTGCAGGGATCGTAGTACAGTGACTAATACCGGGTCGATCCCACAGGGAACCGAGGTTGTGATTCTAGTTTTTATTAAATTAACTAAGGTTGTCACGAAAACTAATATTAAAATGATTACCAAAAATAATACTATAAATAAACTGGACAGAAGATTGGGATCCAAAGCCAGGAAAATATGATTACCAACTAAATTAACTAACCCTAATTTATTCTAAAACTAAAACGCAGTAAAGATTTTAACTTACTGGGCAAATTCTGACACAAGTGGGTTGATTTCAAGACTTAAAAAGCGAACAAGCTATTGATCCACCAGTTCTACCAACAACCAACTCCTATCCAGATTATCTTGTGATTTCTATCCCAAGTTGTGATTCACCTATCCAAGGTATGAACTCCTAATTTCTTAGAAAAGTTCGTTTCTTAATCTTCTATCTCTCGATTTTAAAGATTATTACTTTCAAAGCAAAGGTGTAAGATTTCTCAATCTAGTTATCTAGAAATTCAACCTAATTAACTCTCGTTATTTTATAGGTTAAAAATCTAATCTTTATTATATTGATTCTAGGGGTTCAATTATGATTTTCATCCAAATCAAACAAACAATCAATCATGCAATAATCTATCGACATAATTGCAATAAACAATGATAAGCAATAATAAAGATACAACTTTGGATAAAATACTCACAAGATAACCCAAGAAAGAATCAATTCATTGATAGAACGGCTTCACAACGCTTGTTCTAGAGGGATTTAGCCTCTAGACATGATATGGAACTAAGAGATTGCTTGATTCGAGAACATGGAATAAAAAGATGATAAAATTGTATGTAAAATAAGAAGAACTGCAGCCTTGGCCGCCTATTATGATTAGGGTTCGGAGATTAATCTATATTTAGGGTTTAACATCGCTGCTTTATATAGAATGCTTAAGTCGGCGCGCCCATTTAAGTAAGTCGGCCGGAACAAAATCGCAATTTGACGCTTTCGTTTGCTTGGCCCGGACGCCCGTCCGGGTTTAAATGAGTTCGGGCGGGTTTAAATGAGTTCGGGCCGGCTCAAATTCATCTTCAAACGCACGTCCTTCTTTATTTTGAACGCTCGTCCACTGATTTTGATCCAATCCTGTCCAATTTAACATCATATGGACACTAGTTCAATCATATCAGACGCCAGTTCACTCTAGCTCACCCTGGACGCCAGTCCAGCCTGATTTTGCCTCCAATGTGATTGAATTCTTGAATCAACTCCTTCTTCATCCTTCCTTTCATATAAAACCTCAATGAAAACATCTTTTAAACCTCTTTAACATCCACATTGTATATCTACAAGGCATCAAAAATATCGCAAAGCGTGATAATATCCACATAAATAGAAATTCGACGATAAAACATGAAAAACCTCAAACTTTGCGAAGACATCGTTTAAAACCTCACTTTCTCAATAAACCAATTTAACACTTCATTTCTATATGAATTATATGAAAACGGAGAGAATTGTTATAAAATATATCGATATAAAACGTATAAAACCACCCTTAACAGTTTCATATGCAGCAAGTTCATAGGCTTCTTCGCTATGTCAAAGCCACGTTACACATTGGCGTTTTGCTCAAACCCACGTCTCGTCTCGACCTCTATGCCTTCTCCGATGCGGATTGGGCAGGTTGTCCCACCACACGACGCTCGGTTACGGGATACCGTGACGCTTTCGCCCTAATCTCATCTCGTGGTGTTCCAAAAAGCAACTACCGTTTCACGCTCTAAAGACCGGTCGAATATCGCGCCATGGCTCACACTGCAGTTGAACTCACTTGGATCACTTCTTTGTTACATGAGCTTCACGTGGCCCTTCCACAGCCTCCTATGCTTCTATGCGACAACTTAAGCTCCTTATATATGACCATTAACCCGGTCTTCCATGCCCGCAGCAAACATATCGAACTTGATTATCATTATGTGAGAGAACAGGTCGCTCGCAAACTTTTGATTACCAAGCATGTCTCTGCCACAGGACAATTGGCTGATATTTTCACCAAAGCTCTCCCCAAGCATCAGTTTCAACTACTCCGCGACAAACTCGGCCTCCTCGCAAGTTCCAGCCTCGTTTGAGGGGGAGTATTAGCGCAGCACATATCAAAATAATTAATTAAATGTGATCAAGGAGAGATAAGGAAGGATTGGAGAGATAAGGTTGATTGATCACATGAGATATTGGTGAATCAAGAGTTTAAGAGCAACATATTCTCTTATGTATTGGTAGGATAGTTCGACTAAGCAAGAGGGCATTTTTGGAAATTCTAAGGATTAGGGCTTAAGTTAGGTTTTTTTGTATCTATATATTGACAGCACTTGTAATCAAACAAAGCGTGATTTGATTTGTAATAACATCCTAGACAATTTCTTCACCACATTATAAATTTCTTCAGCCTTTAGTTACAAGACCAAGCAAGTTTTATGTTCTCGTTATCACTTATCACACCACCTTAATAAGACGGGTGTTTTTTTTGTTTTTTTGTTTTTGTTTTTTGGGCGTTATATAACCATTTAACCACATGCTTTGTCTTTGTCTCAATCCAATGTATGTATGACCAGTGACCACGAACAATGTTTTAGATTAGATAGATACAGTAAAGAAAGAAAAAAACATAGTACATACATAAATTTTATATATATATATATATATATATATATATATTTCTCATAAAAGATGTTGCATACATATTCATCTGAAATTTTAACATGCAATTGTAATCATTTATCATATTTAGTGAATATTTACTCCTGTTTTCGTTCTTTTTATGCTTGAGTGGCTATGTAATAAATAACAAGGATGTAATAGACCATGCACAAAATCATACATGCAAAATCCAATTACATATAACTTACTACGTCCATATAAACTTGATCTGAAAAAGTCAAAACTATAATAATGCTCTTTGACCAGAATAATCATCACTTGCCCTATAAAAAAAAGAATAATCATCATGAACACTTTTCCTTTTTACTTTATTTTTTTAGAGAGGGCATCATGGACACATTTAGGCAACATTTACGTATATTTTCTTTTGTCTGAGAGCAAATATTTTGAGAGACTCATTAATAGAATTTGCAAATCATATAAGGTATATAATTCAATCGAAAATAAAATGGTTGATGTCATTTTCCAAGTATTGATGCTGTGATGAAATGCCAAATCCAGAAATTTGTTTCAGTGGTATTATCGGAATCAAATACTATTTTTTTAATCGAAATTGGGCTCTTCATCAAGTGATATTAATAATGCCTTCTTGAATTGACCATTGTTGGAAGCTGTTTATATGCCCTATCCAGAGGGTTTGTTGATTGATTCAACTAACCCTCACTTTGTATATATATTGAAGAAGGCCATATATGGACTTAAGCATGACCTAAGTGTAGGATGTAATATCGCCGGGTGGATCAAGATACATCCGATTACGCAGCGAAAGGTATCGGATCTATATCTAAACCAACAAAATACATAAATAATAAATCTAAACTGCGAGGAGGTTTAGTTACCAACCTTTTTATGGTGCAAATACTCCAAGAACAAAGGTCAATCCAAGATCCAAGCTAGATGAGAAGCTTTCTGATCTTCCAACGCGTGTGTCTCAAACAACACCAGGTGGATGATGTTTCACGCCACCGACATCCTCGATATCTTCTACCTTAAAAACCCGAAGTTTTCTAAAACTCAAAACCCTTAGTAAATAGCCGAAAATTCTAGGCTATGTTACTACCAATATTTCGTATGATGACTTGTGATGTTTTAGGAGCAGAAAGATTTCTTTATATATGAGAGAAATCATTTCTCAAGCGTTATTTAATTAATACAAAATCAATTAAAATAATATTTTTCCTTAAAAAGATAAATCCAGAATATTTCTAAATTAATAAGGATATATAAAATATTTTCTTTTCCTTAAATTATTTAACAAATAAATAATTTAATCACATGTCTTATTATTTATCAAGAAATTTAATTTCCCAACAAATAACATTGATAAAATGCGGCCACCCTAATTAAATATTAGGTCACACGCATTTCACACTAAATTGGGCAAAGTCCACGAAATTTTTTCTTTTCCATGTATTTAATTATCTAGTCCAACTAAACAATTAATCCACATATCGATTAAATAGTCCAATCCAACTATTTAATTATAATTGAGGTGAAACGACGAAAACGTATATCTTGCTATATTGGGAAGCGTCGGGGCCAATGGGCCACCCATATTCATGAGTACAATAAATTAAATAACATTATCCGTCGAGACCGAACAATAATATTCAATCTATTAATTCCGGGATTACACCACCATAAACCCGAAATCGAACTCACGCTGAATATAGATAACTTACACTCAACTATGAGTCGAAAGTGCCCATATGATATAATCACTACATACGGATAAATCCTCCATGTATCGCTCATTTCGATTCGGGATATCTCCGTAGACCTTCTCGAAACATCTCATCCTTATTTACCATTAACCCCTAGTGACAAATTAGTTCATAACTAATATAATATGAACCGAGCTCATCGATCGCTTCTAGGATTAACAAATAAGGGAATTGTCTGCCTACTCCTACGAGGAAGGAATGGATTTCATATCTCATGATAGATAGCAGACTACTTACTCACTCATCCTGTAATAGGGCCAATGAGAAGTGTTGGA
The DNA here is from genome assembly GCA_026214975.1 of Gentiana macrophylla. Classification (NCBI taxonomy): domain Eukaryota; kingdom Viridiplantae; phylum Streptophyta; class Magnoliopsida; order Gentianales; family Gentianaceae; genus Gentiana; species Gentiana macrophylla. The sequence continues at coordinate 8,581 of JAOBSW010000127.1, read as the reverse complement.
CCACATACTACGGTGATCCTTACCAACACATCAAACCCTACCCTAGTCTAAGCGGTCAAATGCGTGATCACCTCGAGATTGAGATTAATCTATATATGATCATCTTGTGATTCGATAGGACTTCTCGATTACGGAATTATATCGAGAACTCAAATCAAATCGGTCCAAATACTTCTATGGTTATCATATATATAAATGACCCACTAGGTTCCTTTATTACCGACAAATCCGGATAAGATCACACACCTATAGTGTTAGGGGCACATTAATAGCAAATTAATCATGAGACCCATACTCAGATTAATAAACGCTACGGACTAAGTTAATTTTAAGTACATCTCACTAACTCAATCCTCTTGTGTATAGCCATACACCGAGTTATGTGATTACATAAACGGCGACTTCGGGGTTTTCGATGAGTGTCTTAATGATAAGCATACATGCATATAATAAGATGAATTATTAATTCTGTCCTAAAAACAATTAGATTATTGTCTTTTAGGCACTACACAATTTGGCTATGTAGAAAGGGATTTCATCAAATTTCACACAATTAGAAAGGGATTTTGTCAATTAGAAAGGGATTTCATCAAATTTCACACAATTAGAAAGGGCTATGTAGAAAGGGATTTTGTCAATTAGAAAGGGATTTCATCAAATTTCACACAATTTGGCTATGTAGTGATCTAGCTATTCATTATAACTAAGAAAACAAAAATCAAACAAGTAATTAAAGTCATAAAATTGAAAATCGAAATGAAATTAATTACCAATTTGCCGAAAATTGAAATTGATCAAATCTTCATACAAGTTCTTGCTTAAGATGAAGAAATTGAGTTCCCACTTGCAAAAGAAGATGAAATATATGCTAAATCTAAGCTAAAAACGATGAATGGACGGAATCTAGGGTTGAAAAGAGCAAAAGTCGGCCTAGGGTATCACTAAGTGGCCTAGGGTATCACTAAGTATGAGAATCTTCAAAATATCCTATCGAAATTCTGTTTGTAGTTTCCAATATATGTACCAAAAACGAATTTTGGCGAGCGCCACGGATAAATAGCATCCTTTGGAAATCTGCTTAACCATCTGGAGTGTGCCTAACTTGGAAAGTCTGAGGCAGAATGCTCTCTGTTTTATCTGGTGTGCGCTAAAGGCTTGTGGCGTGCTCCATCTTTTCTAACGCACGCCAAAATGGCTGAAACTTTGACAGACCACTCTGGATATCATTGGCATGCGCCAAAAGCAGCAGAATCCCATTTTCTTCACTTTTCTTTATTCTTGTCATTCCCGAGCTTCAGTTACGGTCTTTAAGTATTATGTCATGTCTTCCGGGCTTACGAGTCACTTATATCCAGCGTCACAACATTGAAAAACATACCGAGTGTAATTTCACGAGATAGAATGTGCTTAAATAGAGCTATTATTATCACCTAAAAATACTAGGGTTTTCCATCGATGAGACGGTGTACCTCGAAGTGAGGTAACATGCAATAATTAATACCCTAAAATCAGTATAAAAATACACTCAATACCTACCAATTATATTATAAACGGGGTCTAAACACCATACTCAGATTGACTCCGTAATGATTACAAATATTGATATATTATATGCCAAAAAAAATAAAAAAAATAAAAAAAAATTACTAAAGAGTAGAATATAATATATGTATAAACAGGTAAAGACGCGGGGCAGATGGAAAAGATCTCTCCAAACTCCCTCTCCTCTGTCTCCTGATTAGCTTTTACTCTTCTTGGATCCCTCCATTAAAGAAAGGAAAGCAATACTAGCTAGTAGTAGTTTATCTTCTTCTGCAGCATTTATATTCTTTTATTTTCTTCTCCACTTTGTATCACTCTCTCAGATCTTTCTCTCCTCTCCTCTCTCTCTCTCTCTCTGCTTTTTTCCATGGCTCTGCTCACATCATTACCTCCAGAATCCTCAGACAAAAGGAAAAAGCATACATCGTCATCATCCAAACGGATTAAAAAGAAAACACCACCACCACCACCACCACCAAAGCCAACTTCTTCATGGGACCAAATCAAGAACTACTTAACTTGCAAACAGATCGATGGGTCAACTGTTCGTGATCCCTCCATGACGACTGCTCCGGCGGCGTCGGCCGGAAATTCGAAGGTGCAGGGTGGTTCATGTAGTTCAATCTGTTCATTCAGAGATGTTGTTAGTGCCGGGAATAGCTGCAGAGTGGTTCATAGAGCTGACAATTCACCCGAAACTAATACTAGTAGTACTGGAGGCGGAGGTCAAGAAAGTAGGCTTCTCAGGAAGAAATCTGGGCATGGATCTTCTTCTTCTTCAAGATCATTAATGTCGAATTCTGTGCGATCAACTAACAGTAATAATAATACTGGTTCAACGACGACTAATTATGGAGGAGGAGGAGGAGGAGGAGGAGGTTCATCTTCCTCTTCTAGAGCCAGAGGCATGCCTCTCAGAAAGCTATCTGGCTGTTACGAGTGCCACACAATTGTTGATCCAAGCAGGTACACACGTATATTATTGATTGATTTGTGGGCCGTTATTCTTTGGATAAAAATGATTCCTTTAATCCAATTTGAATCCTTCACGTTTCTATATGTTGATTTCTGAAATGAAATCTCTGTTATATATATTTTTACGAAATTGATTACACGATAATAAACTACAATAATCAAAAGTGCGAAAAGTGTTTTCTTTTTAAGGTTGTTGAATGATATTTGATAAAGTAGAATGCTATATAAATCATTTTGACAAAATAAGAATGGATTATGTGATATGTCACAACCATCATCCATTCTATCATATGTCATTTTTTGTGTGTAATATTAATTGTTGATTTCATAGAATTGCGTGGTAACTGAAACGAATAAAATCATGTTAATTTCGTCCCGAAAATCTAAACAGATTATTAATGCTTATAATTAAGCATAAGTTTTAAAATGATATTGGAACGATATTACTTAGGTTTTCTTACAACTTAAATGTTCTCCTTCCGTCCCATTTTATTACTCATGTTTGACTTTTCACACCGACGAAAAAAAGTATAGTTAATACTTTCAATCTCATTAAATAATTCAATATTTTTACATTTATGACAAAGTATTACTCAAAGGACATAAATGTAAAAGTATTGGATCGTTTAATGAGATTTAAAACAATAACCACACTTTTCTAAATCTCTTTGTAAAGTCAAACATGATTAATAAAATGTGACGGAGGGAGTACTTAGTTATTCTCTGATCAATAAAATCGAAGATAAAATAATGAACCTCTTATGATGTAGAAGATCTATGATAAACGGATAAAATACGAGCTAATCCAACCTCAAAGAAAATTTCATTCTCAAAAAGAATTAAGATTGAATAGTCAAAATTACATTCTCCTCCACTTCTAGGGAAGTAAGAGTATTTATAAGCTTAAAAGTCCATTTACCTAAAACACACTCTTACAAAAACCCGCTTGACTACTAAACAGATTATTAATGTTTATTTAAGCATAAGTTTTAAAATGATATTGGAACAATATCACTTTGGGTTCTCTTAGATGGAAGATAAAAATAATGAACATCTTATATCGTATTACATCCGTCTCACATCATAAGTCATTCTAACTTTATGCATACAGATTAATAAACTCAATAAATGAACCAATTTTGGTAGTTTTAGTCTAACATGCCCTTAGGCTGATTTATTAAATGTTGTATGAAAAGTTATGCATTGAAATAGATAAAACAGGAAAAAGATCATTGATTATTACATTGTAACGTGAGAATGTTTTATATTGTGGGACGGATGAAAAATGATAGGATGACTTATAATATAAGACGGATGAAGTATAAAAATATATATGACAATTAATCAATAAAATAAAAAGACAACAAAAAGAAAGAAACAAAGGGGACTAAATTTGTGAAAGAGGATACAGAAGGATTTGTGATGAAAGAATGAATGATAAATGCAGATACCCAATAGCAAGAACAACAATATGTAGTTGCAAAGAGTGTGGGGAAGTCTTTCCAAAAATAGAGAGCTTGGAGCATCATCAAGCTGTCAGACATGCTGGTATTATTTCCTAATAACTACTACACTATCATTCTTTTTTTTCTTTTTCTTTTTCTTTTTTTCTTTTAAGGAGATTCATCGTTTATTTTATGGTATAGATTCATTGTTTATTTTAAGTGTGAATAATTTGATAGTTGACCAATTTTTCATTTTCCTGTAAAGGCTTATTGCGAAATCAAACTTTATTACTCCAACAAGTAGACTCAGTCTTCAAAGTCTTTTCTGCAACCACATCACCCATAAATATTCCCCTGTTAATGTATACATATAAATTTTCAAACGGAAACCCTTTAATCATTGACTTATATCAGTGCATCATAAATAGTTATGACCTTGTGAAAGTGGGTTCTGGAATCAAAATCGACTTTCCGTAAAGTTGATTATGAGAATTTGATAATCAACTTTCACAAGATCAGTTCTGTAAAATCGGTATAGTGTATCGGTAGAACGAGTGGGGTACAAATAATAGCAAGTTTTATATAAGGGGATGTACTATGTGTTTGTCTCCCGGTGAAAGTGAATCTCTGCCTTCGCATTCGAGAACAACCCATAAACAGCGGCACCTTAATTCCATCACACTGGACAATATATAATGGGCTTTAGTACTAAATTATTGCATCAATCTACTACACTTAGCTGTTAATTAATTAATGACCCCATTCTCTCTTACGTGGCTTTTATATGTGTATTGGTTGCATATTATTAGAGAACCTATTAATTTTGTTCCCCACCTGCAAAAGCAAAAGGTTTTTCTCTTCCTTTTTCTTTTTTTTACCTAAAATATTTTTTTTCATTTGAAACCAAAAGTGTTTTTTTTGTTTTTTTTTTGGAAACCAAAAGTTTCATTGGGTTTAAAAATTTAAACATGTGGCGGCTATAAAATTTAAGTTTGCATTAGATCATTTATTACTGAAAAGTGAAAACTGAATGTGTATGGTGCACAAATTGATTGGTACAGTAGTAAAAAATTTATCGCAGCATTTTAATGTTGTTGATTAAATGCAGTGTCTGAACTGGGGCCTGAAGATTCTAGCCGAAACATCGTTGAAATAATCTTCAAATCAAGCTGGCTGAAGAAAGATAATCCATTCTGTAGCATCGAACGTATATTAAAGGTCCACAACACACTACGCACGATCCAACGGTTCGAAGACTGCAGGGATGCAGTAAAGATCCGCGCCAACTGTAACACCAAGAAAAACCCCAGATGCGCCGCGGATGGGAACGAGCTGCTGAGATTCCACTGCACAACACTCACGTGCTCCTCGGCGCTCGTGGCTCATCCAGCTTATGTGGCTCGGTTCCGGGCTGTGGGTTTGCACTATCATCCGACACGGATTCCAAGGCAGTAAATCGAGTGGGGTCCGCACGACCGCAAGTAGTGGTAGGGCCCACGATTTTCTTTGGTGGCAATGACTATCGAGGGCGATGCTGGTGTGTCGTGTGATTGCTGGGAGGGTGAAGCGGCTGGGAGAGGATACGGCAACAACGGGCGCAGAAGGGGCGGAGGATGTGGAGGGTGGTGGATTTTATGACTCAGTAGCTGGATATGCGGGATGTACTCGAATCTAGAGGAGCTTTATGTGTATAACCCGAGGGCTATACTTCCGTGCTTCGTCGTCATCTACAAAGCTGTCGAATCTTAGAGGTTTTTGACGATTGGATCGGCCTTGTTGTCTTGTTTACCGTTGTATTGTTGTCCTTGTAGTTGTATTGTACTCATTGTATCAATTGCTTCACCAATTCGGATTTTGGGGTTAACATTTGATTAATATATATATATAATTCCAACCGGTGATCGGTTTTCAGCCCGTGAACAAGGTTGATGGATATCTAGTGAATCACCTTCAAAAGAATTTCCACTCAATAGCATAGAAAATCGTGTGATAGATAGCAAGAGACTCAGATATCTGGAACATCATTCCCTTCTTCTAACCGCAAAAGAAGGAATTAATGATTTTGTCTTGAGAGTTACGTAGGATACTGCCACCTGCCGCTTCTATATGAACCAAACGCTACGCCAACATTGAATTTAAGACTATTAGGCTCATGAGATTTCCAAACAGTATTTCATTGCTTTGGTGCATCCAAAACAGAGTGTTGTAGTGTGATATAGTAGTATTCCTCCGCTTGTCCTTGGATAACGAAGTATTTCATAGAGATTTTTTTGGTTAACCTAACAAATTGTAACAGAGAGATGTCATTACATATTAGCAATATGTCTTCCACATAAAGCTCCAGAATACTATAGCACTTCCACTCACATTCATGTAACACAAGGCTCATCTTCATCTTTCTACAAAATCAAACTCTTTGGTTATCTCATCAAAACAAAGATTCCAATTTCAAGAAGTTTATTTGAGTTCATAAATAGATCTCTACAACTTGCACACCATATGAGCACCATCTAAAGTGAACCCCTCGGACATGGGCGGATCTATGTGACCTAAAGAGGGGTCACGGACTCCATTGAAATCCGGGGAATTTTTTTAGTACTAAAACGATGTAGTGTTGTTAAAAAATACCGTTTTGTTGTTAGAAACGTAGTTTTATGCTCCGGTTACCCTCTGATGTTGCGTGGAACACCAGATTTGCGGTAACAGTGTTTATCTTGAGGATATAAGGCTGATATGAATGATTTCTCCGGTGTGGATAGGGTGGCGAGTAAGAACAAGTTTATAAGATGAACAAGTTAATCAGTCGACAAGTTGGCAGAGTTTCTGCTTGTATTAGATTTATAGTTTAAAGCTTGAGTGAGAAAATCCCTCTCTATTACAATGTGATCCCATATATATATAGGCTAAAAAAGTGGGTCGGTTCACTGTTCATTGATAAGACAACTTAAAATACATAGCTAAGTTAAACATGCATGCAATACAAGTGTCCTATCTAGCTGTAAAGTATTGCCAGCTGGATTGGCCAGCTGGGTAAGCATGGCGAACAGCGAGTCCGGAGAAGTAGGGTTGAGTAGCGGACTCGTTTGTGCCTTTATGTATAGGGTGGAATCACGTGGAGAGAATGAGTCCGGCTTACCGTTAATGGATATGATCCGCCTTCTTGTTGGCGGATAGGTCTCGGCTTGTAGCTACGGCCGTAAGATGCTTGGTGGCGGCGCCGGCGGAGGTAAAAGCCCATTATCTGTCTTTGACGGGCCAAGATTGTAGGCCCATATATGGATGAAACAGGCCCCATTCCAATCCGGGTATATCAATGGCCCCTACTGTGTGCTCGGCGTGTCCGCCAAGGCGGAGAGAGTAAATTGAAAGAACTTTGGTGGAGCTCCTTCGTAGTCGCTTATGATAGAGGCTTTTGACACTGTTTTATCGAGCTTGAACCAGTGTTGGTGAAAACCACTAGTGATATGCTGTGCATTTGTAGCGAACAGGCTTGATCGCCGATAAGGTTCTATCGGGCTTGAACCAGTGTTGGTGAAAACCACTAGTGATATGCTGTGCATTTGTAGCGAACAGGCTTGATCGCCGATAATGTTCTATCGGGCTTGAACCGGTGTTAATATCGCGTAGCGAATTACCGATTGATCGCCGACAACGCTCTGCCGGGCTTATTTAAATGATGATGCTCTGTAAAAGGTGTTTTGTTGTGTAAGCCAAAGCGGGCATAGACTGATGTTGGCTATTTGAAATAATGTTGAAAGATAGTAATATCTCGTCGCTTACGCCATGCGTGATGTGATGCTCGCCGAAGAAATTTGAACGGTTAGAAAATGTAAACGGATGTATCGGTACACGAACGCCACGCCGACCACGTGCTCGACACGGCGGTTGGGGTGAACCGCCCCTTGCTCGATTGGTGGAGAGAAATCGGTAACCGCTCTCGCCATCATTACGCTTGAATTTTGAAAATCCCAAACGCCGTTTCCCTCTCTTTTCCTCCTATAAATAGAGGAGTTCCCCCAACACTTACGCTTTTCTCCTCTTTCACTTCGATAAATCCCTCCGCGATAAAGCAAGGAAATTCGCGATTGCAAGCAGATTCCGACGAGTGCTTATTCCAATCCAAGATCAACGCTTTACCTCTTTTTTCATCCATCGTGTGAATTTAAACATTCCTTTATCGCTTTTCCGAATTGATTTATGTATTTATTATCGCCTCTGTTTTGCTTGAGACATGAATGTCGTGATTTAGCTCTGCGATTTTGCCTCTGTAATTTCAATTTTTTCCGATGAACACCATGAGCCCCATCTGTGCTTCTGCGATTTCATACTCCCCTATATGTATGTATGCTTTGATTGCTTGTTTAGTCGCTTGTTTGGTAGAGGTTTGAATGCGTGTTGTTTGAAGCCTTTTACTGGTTTGGGTTTAGGATTTTTCTCGAGAATTTGGGGGTTTTCTCGGGAGAATGCTTGGGGTTTTTGGGAATTTTGTATCTGCTTAAGGAAGATGGAAGGCGAGGTGTCGGGTGTGATTGCTCTCACCTCGACCCGATTTCCATGTCCGGGTGATAAACCCGATCCACCTTGCCCTTTTTCTTTCCGCACGTCATCGAGCACACACA